>ML807258.1:165413-190172 GCA_009831015.1 Picea engelmannii
TGATACCACTGATATGGATTTAGGAGCAGAACAAATTGATTAACAAATTGAATACAATAAACATAGAGATATGAAGAATAACACAGATATCCAGTGAACAATATCTTCTATCGAATAATGAAATAGGATGAAACTGTAAAACTGTAGAACTGAAACACTTGCTCGAATGGTGGTAGCTATCTCTGAGAAGAGATGTGGTTGTATGTGCACCCGTCTAAGAAGAATTAATTACAATGAGGATATAGAGGCCTTTTTTATATTACTCATGCATTCCAAAACCCTAGACATTCAAAAACCTAACCCTAGGAGGTGAAACGTCAAAATTCATGTGGGCCCCTATGGGTAAGTTGGTACCTCAACCTCCCAGGGTCATAAATTTTGCATACAACCTTCCTTTTAGGCGCATGATAGCCAGTTGGAAAGGTCTTTCAAAGAACTACACATTATGTCATCAAATTCTGACTCTGTCTACAGTTTGACTATGGCGAGCCAAAAAAACATGGTTTAGGCCTCCAAAACGGCCTTGGAAGTACAACAAGATGTGCTAACATGAAAATATACAAAATAATCTAGTTTGATTAAGTGAGAGGCCACCAATATCCACCTAGAAGATGTGTAGGGCTTCAGACAGCCCCAGAAGTATAAAACCCACAATTACAAAGAAGTACAGATGAACATGTTGAACTAAAAATGGATAAGAGGAGCCAGTTGGAATAGGTGGGTGGCCACCAATAGCCAACTGGATCACCATGCTAATGCAGAATGGGGGAGTGATAGCATATGTGTCAA
The DNA here is from genome assembly GCA_009831015.1 of Picea engelmannii. Lineage (NCBI taxonomy): Eukaryota > Viridiplantae > Streptophyta > Pinopsida > Pinales > Pinaceae > Picea > Picea engelmannii. Next base: position 166,203 of record ML807258.1, read on the forward strand.
GAAAGTTGAAGCAACATGAAAAGATTTACGCTACTCGTGATTTAGAGTTGGCAGTTGTAATGCTAGCTTTGAAGCTTTGGAGGCATTATCTAGTGGGCCGAAGCTTTGAGCTCAAAATAAACCATGAAATCTCAAATCATATCTTCACTCAAAGGGATCTCAATGCCAGGCAGAGGTGATGGAGTGATTTTATGAGTGAGTACAATTTTGGAATTTTGTACATCAAGGAAAAGGGGAATGTGGTCGCAGATGCCTTGAGCAGGAGACCGCATGTCTTCTCCTTGGTACCCTTAAAAGTTAATCTAAGGAAGTGAGTGTTGGGGATACTTATTGGAGATAGTTGGTATTTAAAGGCTACTTAAACCCTCCAGAGTGGGAGGCAATTAGATCCAAAGTATGAAGGATATATCCTAGAAGCAGATGGATTATTAATATATCAGGGAAGTATGTACATCCCCAAAGGTGGGGATATTCGAAGCATCATACTCAAGGAATCCCATAGAGCACTTTATTGTGCACATCTGCGTGTGAAGAAAATGTACACATACATGAAGAAGTTTTTCTTCTGGGTATTAGGTATGAAGCGTGATGTAGTCCATTTCATCTCCAAGTTCCTAGAGCGTCAACAAGTGAAGGCTGACCACCACCACCTGGCAGGTCTTGTACAACTGCATGATGTTTCTATGTCCAAGTGGGAAGTCATTTCTATGGATTTTGTTGTGGGATTGCCACTCACATCGCACAGACACAATGTCATTCTTGTGATAGTTGATAAGTTGACCAAGAGTGCTCATTTTATTTCGGTTAGAGACACTTATGTTGTCACTGTGGCACGTGTGTTTATAAGTGAGGTCATTCATATGCATGGGTTACCCAAGAAGATCATTTCAGATAGGGACTCCCGATTCACATCTAGGTTTTGTACAAGTTTGCAGTCAGCATTGGGAACTTAGTTGAACTTAAGCACAACATATCATCCCGAAACAGATGGGAAAACTGAGAGAGTAAATCGGGTTATGGAAGACATGCTTAGGATGTATGTTATGGATAATCAAACCCTTTGGGAGAAGTACCTACCTTTGGTAGAGTTCGCCTACAATAACAGTTTTCATAGCTCCATTGGAATTCCACCCTACGAATATTTGTATGGAAGTCCATGCCGGACATCGTTGAGTTGGGAAAGGTTAGAAGACCGGGTGACAGTTGGGTCAGAATTGATTCAAGAGAGGGAGGAACATGTGATTTAGATTAGGCAGTTACTAAAGGAAGCACAAGATATAAATAAAAGTTATGTCAATGCACATAGGACTGACTGAAGTTATAAAGTGGAAGATAAAGTTTTCATTTGTATTAGGCCTAATAAGAGTACCATTCGGTTTGGGAAGGGGACAAATTTTTCACCTCTATTTGTAGGATCGTTCAAAATCCAAGAGAGAATTGGACTCATTGCCTATCGTCTTGTACTACCACCCCACTTGCATAAAACTCGTAATTTTTTTCATGTATTTGTTCTACGTCATTATGTTGCTGACGAATCTCATAAACTGAATTGGAAGGAATTGCAGGTGTCGGACGCGGGAACCCTCATGGTCGAACCATTACACATATTGGACAGTAGGGTTAGACAACTCTGGATTCATCTGGTAGACCAATTTAAGGTATAGTGAAACAAGTATAGCCCAGGATCTGCTACTTGGGAGGATGCAGAGTCCTTACGACGAGATCATCCCTCACTTTTTTGACCACCTCGGGAATATGTTTTCTGAAGGTTGGGTGTATGCAATGGCACCTTTTGACTTAGATAGCTAGAATTACTTAAGGCCTAATCATCTTTTATTTTCTATTAAGTGTGAAACTATTAATGATACACTTGAAATTTTAAGACATATGGACCTATGTGAATGTCAATTCTATGAATGTTTAACGTTATTTGAATTATGATGGATATTATGCAATCTATTTCTAACTTGAAAATTTTGACATTTAAAGTTGTTTGTACATGGATACCGAATTGAGGATATGATTAAATGAATTTACATGATGATGATGCATGGATATGTATGAGTTTGTGTTATAAACTAATCTGCAAGTCAATGGGATAAGCAATAGCCAAAGGATAATGATAATGAAATGGTTGATGTCGTGAACATCGACCGAGAAATAGTATGGTATGAATCTTTGTATGTGAAATTATGTTGGTTCAAATGCATTGCTATGATATGTGGACAAGTGCAGGTTTTTTAGGTGGGGAGAGTGCCTGAAACTGAATATACAATGACAAAATTTCCAACAACATAGTGCCACTGTATGGTCCATGATAGGGTGTCGACCCTAGTTCTATTAGGAGGGATGCAGGAATTTCCCACCGTGTATCCTCTGAAACTTGGAGTCATGGGAGGATGGTGTTAGCTCATGCTCCCCTAGACGTGTGATGATGACTGCTAGTTGCCTGTCAGGGAATCTTGGTCAAGAGAGTTGACACTTCCACTTACAGGTTATATCTGGAGTTAGGTCAATATAGTTGATGCTCCAAGATAGTCCAGTAGAGGAAGGATAGGGATGGAAGATGGAAGTAGGTTAGGGAGGAAGGATGAATAGAAGTAGTTGAGAGTGTGTGGGGCTTTCTCCTTATAGTAGAATTTATTGATTTCCTCTTTCTGAAAAATATGTATATATGTATATTTATAATTGCTTAACTGAACTACAATTATCTAAGTGAATGTTGCTTGTGCTAAATTATTATAATAGAGGGATTTTGCGAACATTTTAAATGGTTTACTATCTTTTATGAAATGAATGGTCTTGTTGATTGGATTGGACGCATACAAGAATTACTTTAGGTGTGATAATTATTTTCATTAGTACATGTGCGAGTCATGTATGTGCTAGCTACACATGCATGCCTTGCACATGTACACTAGTATGTATAAGTGTTTTAAATCGATGATGTTGTTTATCTTATATGGATGTATGAATCATGTGTCATTACCCTTGTATTGTAAATTACTCTAACTTCGAGACGAAGTTTCTTGAAGGGTGGGTTTATATAATAGTCCAATTTGATTATTTATTTATCATAGTTCTTAATTTAAATCTAATTAATTATTAAAAAAAAATCAATCAGTCTTTTTATTATTTTATTATTAAAAAGGTAGGTGAAGTAATACATGAGGGGATAAGGATGTTGGGGGAATTAATGAGGGGATAAGGCATATGGGGAATTAAATGAGGGGGAGGGATTCGAGGGAGAAGGATAAGGAAGAGGGGAGAGGACTTGGAGAGGGGTCTTTTGTTTTTGGGAAAATTTGGGGAAGAAGAAGGCAAGAAAGAAATTCTGAAAGAGGGGGGAAGAAGGAGGAAATTGGAGGACAAATATTGTTTTGGGGAGATTTTACAGGGGCACCATTTTTGTTGGGAACTTTGGGCTCGAGGGTCAGGAAACTGCAAGGATTCCTGGAGCTACGGAGCCAGAGAGGCTATTCCTAGTTGGTTGGGAGGTAAATATTCAGTTTGGGCAGTTGGGAAAGAGCAAGAACAAACAGGTTGAGGTATGTATTTTATTAGTTGGTCTGTTATTATTATGTTGTTTTTATTATGCTATCTAATTTATTATCTTGTCTATTTACCAATTTATTCAATTTAATCCTTGCATAAAGAAAAAAAAAAGTATGAACTAAATTGTTGTCATTTCAGTAGGAGATTAGAATATTTTTATAATTTTTGAGGCCCTGAAATGCACATGGAAGGTCTTTTTAATCCTATGTTGATCATATCTAGCCTTGTATTTCTCCCTTTATTTCTTCAATTTCCCTTGAAACTATAAGTGTATATATGAAATTTAATACCTTGAATGCATCACTTCAAGTTGATTCACTGTTTCTAAGTTGTCCATATACAATATCCAATGGTGATGATGATAAACATCCAAAAGATACTTCAAAAGGTGGTGGAAGCATGGAAAATATTGTTATAGAAATGTTGTATGTAAAGAGAAATTTTATCCTAGGCCCTCGGATGTTATTGATTGTAGCCTCTCAAAATTTGAATCAAATTATGATTCCATATCTTTGTATACTCATTAGCTTGTGGGTGGAAAGCAATGCATCTCTTCAGTCTACTATCCAAGTTCTCGTAACGAAGTCCAAAACATAATGATGAATCAAGTATCTCTATCAAAAATGATACTCCTTGGAATCCCAAAGTGCATTGAAACCCTTTCAAAGAGAAATATTCTTTCTTGTTGTCCTTTGATGGTCTTCTTACAACTAATGAGTAGAAGGATTCATAGAGAGATTTTATATTGTACCTATCTACTACAACATAGAAGGATTCATGTGCTCTTCTTTCTCTTGAAGAACCCCTCACAAAGCCCATGGATATGTTTTCACATGGAATTGTCGCAACTAGAAGTGGATTGTATAGTCCTTGCTTCTTGTTACTATGATTATACCTGTACAATATAAAATACAAATTACAATAAATCTAGATCCTTCTTCTTGCATTTTTGGTCAATTACCTTTACAAATTAGTCGTGTAGTCTTATATGTACACCAATATTTCTAGCAACCATGGCAGTATGATCCTTCCTTATCAATTGTACTATTTCTTCCTTTGGAACATAGAGCTTCCTTTCCGTGTAGACTAATCAATCTTGGAGATAGTAATCAATGTTTGATTGTTCTTGTTGACCTTGGAGCTATTGATACACTCCCTTGAAGTCCACATCTTCTACATACTCCTCTCTATATGCTTCATAGGTGAATGGATGCATTTACATAATGCCTCCCAAATATTTCATTTTTGGTGTTGGAAGTCTTGATAGTAGATCAACTAACTTGTTGGAAGTGCCCTTCTTATATTTGATAACTAAATGAATTTGCTGCAAAAATACCATCCATTTAATAAGTATATCTTGTTGGATTTTATTCAAACTCAACAAGAATTGTAGAGATTGGTAATCTATGTGGACGATGATCTCCTTACCCTATAGATAGTGGTTCCACTTCTCCACTACTTGAATGTAACACCTCGTTTCCCCCTAGTCTGTAATTATAACTATGTTTTAGTGTTGTCATGATTTGCAACAAATATATTTGTCAAATTTTAAGACTAGAGAAGACAATTGCAAACAAAGTAAATGTATTTTGTTTAATTAATGAAAATTAGACGAACATCTAACTGAAGGATGGAGCATCAGTACTAGCCATGATATTCCGAGTGGAAACTAGTGAGGGAGTTAGGGGATTACCTTTCCCTCCAAGTATCTAACCTTCGCCGAAGAGCCATATTCCTAAATTAACAAAATTCAAATTTGGAATTATTTTCCTTCTCTTCCTATTTTCCAAAAAATAGTTAATGAAGGGGGTTTGGTAGTTGAGCAGCCAACCACCCACGATGATGGAGGTATGGAGAGATTGTTGGGATAGCTGAAAAATGGCATCTAATGGTACCACAAGTACCAACCTCATTTTCCATGATTGAGCCACGAATTCCTCTGCTGCAAGTAAGGGAAATCGTGAACCTTCTTAGGGGGGAGAAAAGAGAACATGCAGGAGGGTGTTGGGGGATAATTTTAGAAAAGTTGTGGAAGTATCCATGAGAAGACAAGAGAAAAATCACAAGTGGACTCGTTGCTGAAATTTTACAGGCAAGTATGACCCAACCTAACTGCTAGAAATCATGCCAAGGGATGTCAAACATGAGGTGGGTCAATTACTAAGAAATTAGACATGTTAAAGCTTGAATTGGACTACTGAAATTGGGCAGAGAAACCTGCACCCAACCTAGGCAAAGAGGTATGCAAATTTTGATGTTGGTTGGATAAGGAAACTGACACTAAGAGGGGAGGGCATTGAGGGACTGCATAGGAAATGAAGGGACTCCCTTGTGCAAGTGTAACTAGCTGGGAAGGCATCTATGAAATTCGTGGATGCCTTAGGCTTGGTGGGTAAAAAGGGACATTTTCCATTTGATTGTCTTGGAAGGAGAGTGGCCTTCACACCCATTAAATTCCTTGAGAAACTAAGTTTCCCTAGTGGTATCATGGCTTGGCTAGGGGGTGGCCTATTGTGGAAGGATATCAATGCAACATAACCTATGGTTGGGTGGAAAATTGCTCACCCTCAGCCAGTTTGTCTGGTCAGTAGCTTATAAACAGATAAGTCTCTCCTTGTGCTCTGTAAAATTTGTATGCATGTGCAATTTATGAAATTACATGGTTTATGGATAGAAATCTATGAGGAATGAAATGGATGTATGCTCCTTGTTTCTTGTACGTACAAAAATTTAATTTCTGGTTATTTTTCTTTTGGATTTACGTTATTTCCCTACTAAAGTTTAGAGACAAAATCTTGAAAATTTCATGGGCTATATTATGGGGTTTAAAGTCTGTGTAGGATATATTTCCCTTGATTTTAATTTCAAGGGAGTGACCTGGGTAGTCTTGGTGCCTTTTATATAAATTTTTTATGGATTTGAACATGTTACATGATGACTTCATAAATGGGGCAAGAGACAATCATTATGGCACTAGTGCCAAGTATATCGACACATAGTCCTTCTAACCCAACGATTGGTTCAGGGTGATGTTCATATAGATATGTATGTATATGCATGTTGATTGGTTTGAGGTGATGGTCATATAGATGTGTATATTGGTTGGTTTGAGGTGAATTTAGCCTATGTAAAGTTCTGATTGATTAGGATATTGGTAACAAAAAATAAAATTAAAAAACATTAAAAAGTTGTAAAAGAGAAGAATCAAAGGCTTGTGTGAAGGACATTTGACAATCGTATTTGAGAAATTGTGACTAACATTTGGTAATAATTTTTTGAAAATTTTAAAAAGAGAAGAATTGATCAAAGCGGTCCTTGGAAGAAAACATTCGATTAAATCTATTAGGTCAAGAGTTGAATCCTAAAATTTGAAGGTATTAAATACCTTAATGACAAAGTCTCCATGAATCTAAGAGTTTTTTGAGTCATTGAATCATAATTGATAAATTCACATGGATTTCAATGCTAAAGAAACTCTTTTAAATAAGTTAAATCATTGTAGTCCTCGGGGTGTAGGGCAGTCGTTGATGGAGTGTATTGTTAAGGCACTTTGTTATGTGAAGTCACCAATTCGAAACCCCATCTTACCTTGTGTGTCACGTATAGGGCATCTTGGGAACACCTGGAGGTTATAGTGTCGGATAACACAACCCTATGTCACGCGAGTACGTGCTCAAGTATTTGTTAGTTCCGCCAGTCAAAAAAAAATGTTAAATTGTTGTAATCACATGCAAGTGGGGTGCATGATCAGAAATATTAGACACCCTAAGGTTAATGTGACAAAATAAAGCATATACAAGTGAGTGTAACACAATGAGTTTCTCAAAATTGGATAAAGGAGAAAAAACATTGTAGAATGTCAATCAGGAAATTCAAAACCACAAGATTGTTTACATGATTCTATCAAGGAAATTGAAAGGTTATAGAAACGAAATGTGGCAATGATGGATAAATTGATAAAATAAAAAATGCCCTGTGAAAATATTGAAGTGTCAAAAAGATGATGTCAAAATGAATTAGAAAAAACAACTAATATCTCTAAAGGATTGGATTGTTGATATTCATAAGAAAATGGATATCAAAGATCAATTTATAGAATCACTTACACAAAAATTAAGTGAAAAAACAAGAGATGTTACAATGCGAATTGAGAACACAAAGCAAGACCAATGGTTGATGCTTCTTGTGATACAAATGACCTGATACAAGTAATTGATACAAATGTAAGAAAATATATGAATAATGGTCCCTTAACTAGTTCTGAGATGGAATCATTCACATTTATTAACAATAAATTGATGATGGAAAGTTTTGATGATGACAAACCACAAGGAAAAAAAATTGCATAGCACAAAGAAGTTGAAGTGAATATGAACTTGAAATTTTTTCTTTGCAATTATAGAAGAAAACATTCATGAATGTATGGACAAAAATCAATATGTTAAGAATGATCTTTCCAAAATAATTGTCAAATCGTGGGAAGCATTAAAATTCAATAGGAACATAAAGGGTTTAGGATATGAAAAAGGATCAACTTTCATATTCCAACCAATTGAATTTGTAAGTGCCAAATTTCTTGTTGAAGATTTGAATGGGAAAAGATTCAACTATTCAACAATTTGATGGAGTTAATTATGCCTCTAAGGATATTGTTGATAAATTTAATGATACAAAGATTCATAAGTTCCAACATTGTCATCAAGTGGGCCATATGGAGACAAAATTCTTTAATCTCCATCCTTGTCTACATTGTGGGTAGATAAATCATCTTCCTGACAAATGTTGAAAGAAGAAGAAGGTCTAAAAGCAAACAGTTTGTTACGGTGAGATGAACTCTTGGCAGTGTAATTTAGAAGCCAAGATTTTGTAGAAGTCTTATTATCGAGTTCATACACAAATTAAGACAAGTTTGCTAGGAAAGGTTTAATTAAAAAATGGATATGAATGTTTATGTCCAATTGTAATACACCCCGAATTAGAACCTAGGTTAATATAGGCAACTAATCATAATTAATATATTAATGTAGTCGATGAATCCTATGAAGATTTTTTCACAACAGATCTTCATGTATTCTCATTAGGTGATAGCTTGATTTCAAATCAATCTCGGAGAAATACTTAGCACTAGGAAGTCCATCCAATAGTTTATCCACAAATGAAAGGGGAAGTTTATATTTAATGGTAATTTTGTTTAAGCCTCTATAGTCGATGCAGATTCTATAGGACATCCTTTTTCCTTATGAGTATGACTAGTGCCAAATATGGGCTCTTGCTTTGGGTTATTTTGCTAGAGTCTAATAATTCTTAAACAAGGTGTTCAATTTCCATTTTGTGACAGCAAGACTACTTGAAATATTTCCTCCTAATTTGGATTGATCCAAGGATTGGTTCTACGATATGATCTTTGAATCATTCTAGACGCATCCCTCAAGGTAATTATTAGAAAATGGTATTATATCTTCCAAGTATTGTATCTAATCCTTTTGGATTCTCTATTTCATCTAGAGCTCCATCCATTGAATAACAATGTTAAACATGGGCTTGCACTCCTTTCTTAATAATTTTCACCATTTTGTTGGATGAGACTATTTGGGGGAGTGGGCTCTTGGTTCCATGAAACTTGTATTTTTTTTCCATTTTCATAAAATCTTAGGAATTGTTTTTGTAGTTTTAACACTATAGTACCAATAGTGGTCAACCATTGGGCTCCTAAGACAATGTTTACTTCCCCTTTAACCATGGATCTAATGCCACTTGGAGGATAACCATGGCATGTATTGGAAATTTTAATGTGTAATCATTAATAGACAATTCCACCCTATGGCACTTCCCATCACATGAAGTAGTTTTGTCTCCTGGTATTGCAAATCAAAAGTCTGAGGTGGGGTAGACAAACATATTTAATTGTTTTTTTATTCTTGAATCTATGAAATTATGCAAAATGCCATTATCTATGAGCATTGTTACCTTTTTTTAATGTAACCAAAAACTTTAAGAATATGGGATTAAGTAATGATTGCATCACATTGACAAAGAGTGTGGAGTGGTATTTTGATTTCTAGATTCCTCATTGTTAGTTTCCATGTCAGATGTAGAAGTATTATTTGCCTCCTCTTTCTTGTCATTATCGTGGCTATTTATTTTACAATAGTATAAATTTGTATCCTTGCATTTATGGTTTGGACTCCAATTAGGTGCATGCCATTTAAAACATCGACTTTTGTCATTGCTTATATCTAGTGGAAAAATCATTTTGTGGGAGGAATATATTTTGAACTTGATGTTTCAAATTGGGACAAAGATAGTTGTTGATAGGACATGAGTTTTTTTTTTGTGAGTTTGGCTCTTTGTCAAACTCACTCTATATCTTTGATATCAGTCATTTAAGTTCATTTTTTACATTCGCTTTCAACCCTAATACAATAATTTGTAGTAGGTTGTTATCTGATAAGTTTGTCACATGAGTGACTGGTACATGTAGATCACAAAAATACTCATCCACTATACCTAATTGTTGCAATAAAGTGAGTTGAGTGAACTGTTGTGGATATTCCACCGAAACAGTTTGTCATGACAGATCTTCAACTATTATGAAATCTTAGATTATGCAATTTATTTCCTTAGGTCATGGGTTAGTTATTACTAGTTTATTTCTTACATTTATGAAAATAACTTAATACGGAAATGAAAGGACGAAAAAAATATACACACCATCCATAGAATTGAACACAATATGTATCATGGGAAACTCAATATGGGAGAAAACCTAGCTAGAAGGTGAGGCATATGCTATGCTCTATTTTCTTCAGTTATGGAAAAGCAAGTGCAAAGAAAGAGGTACTCACTATGGAGTTTCCTTTGACATTATGGCTTGAACAACTAATACAGAGTCTCCTACCTCCTCTGTTAAGCTCTCAAAATACCACCCCTTGGATGCTTTACTCAACTATTGAAAAAGTACAATACAAAATAATGGAACACCTTTCTCCTCCTAGCAGCACTATATTTAACATAGCTTGATGGTCATCTAGGGTTAGGGCTTAGACTTCCTCAACCCTCAATTAGTGATTAGGTTTGGACCTTCTTGAATCTTCTTGAAATTCCACATGTGACTATCCTCATATGTGTGAGTAATGGGGGATAATGTGGCATCCACATGTACCATGGTGGTCAACAAGGTAGGTCAACTTGTGGGAGGCATAACTTTTGCATTTGAGATTCAATTGAGGTGTTTGACACATCGTTGGAAAGGTCTCACAGTGTAGAACATCCTCAAGAGTGTGTGCTTAAGTTATGGACACTGTAACCCCAAAAAATGTCACTCAATGCCTCAAAATTGTTGTGGAAGGTTCCAAACCCCAATTTTCCAAGCTAGGACATGCCACTAAAATTGCTCTGCAAGCTTATTCCTCCAATTTTTTTCACCAATAAAGTACCAAGATAGATGAAAAATTATATATTTATCCAATCTAGATCATACATCCCCATTTAGGGAGGCTTTTAGTCCCCAAAATCTTTATTGAATGAAGTGAGGAAAATTTTTCTCTACTTTCTCTCTGGAGTATCATTTTACTTTTCTTGGAAGTTGTCCTTTCAACCTAACACGCCAAAGGTCATACTACCCCTATCTTGCAGTTCTATAATTCTTCTGCAAAATTGTGTCTTTTGCCAACTATGCCTGAGCATCTAGTGCTAATTCCTCTATGGTAGGTATAACCTGCTCCTCCTCCTGATCCAACATGGAAGGTTCATAGATTTTCATATTCTTCACATTCACTACTAAGTAAAGGTGCATGTATGGGGTTAGACTGAGTTTGTAGGCATTATCTCCCACCTCCTCCAATACCTCAAAAGGACCATACCACGGAGCCTTGATATTCTTATCAAGAGCTTGTAGTCTTTCCTTGTTTAGTTGTAATCAAACTCTGTCTCCCACTTTATATGACTTTTCAGTTATGTGTTGATCATGAATGGCCTTATACTTTCCCTATGACTTCTTTAGCATCTTTTGTACTTGCAAATGGATCTGTCTAATCTTTTCAATAAATTTATCTACTCTCAATTCTTCTATTGTGATGTCTTCCCTCGCTCCTCCTTTTTATCCATAAACAAAATCTAAGGGTGAAGGAGACAAATACCAAAAGCAAGTTTCAAAAGGGGACTTATTGGTAGAAGTATAGACTGTTTTGTTATAAGAGTGTTGAATATAGATCAAAATTTCATCCCAGGTCTTTAGATGCTTTTGATTGTAACCCCTCAAAAGTTGCATCGAAGTATGTTGACTACGTCTATCTGCCTATATGTTTGTGGATGGAATGTTGTAGATCTCTTCAACTTAGTGTCCATCTTCTCCCAAAGTGTAGTCTAAAAGGCACTGAGAAATATAGTATCCATGTCTGAAATGATGCTCCTTGGTATCCCAAAGTGCACCCAAACCTGTTAAAAGAACATGTTTACTACTTCTTGTCCTCTGATGGTCTTTTTGCAAGGCATAAGAATACACATCTTGTTGAACCTGTAACTACCACAAAAACATAGCCATGTCCCTTCTTGGTTGTTGGTAAACCTTCCACATAAACTCCATGGAAATGTTTTCCTAAGGTCAAGTGGGTATACATAAGGGGTGGTATAGACCTTGCTTTCTATTATTGGGCTCGTTGGTACAACAAAGTATTCATCCTCTAACATAATGTGCTACATCTTCTTGCATTTTGGGCCTGTACACATACCTTTGTAAGTTAGCAATTGTCTTCCCAACACCAAAATGTCCTGCAATCTTGGAGGCATGAGCCTCTCTGATAAGTTGCAATATTGGAGGCATGAGCCTCTTTGATAAGTTGCAATCTTTCACCTTTAGGAATATAGAGTTTGTCTAGCTTGTAGAGCAACCCATTATGGAGATTATGGTAAGACTTGTTGTCACCTTCTTCTACATGAATTTCGCCATGTAGTTGTTGAAACACCTCTTTGAAGTCCTCGTCTTCTATTTATGCATCACGGGTAAAAGGATCCATGTGCATAAGAGTTCTCAAGGTTGTAATATTGGATGTGGGTGGCCTTGAAAGCATGTCTACCAACTTATTAGTGTCGCCCTTCTTATACTTGATGACTAGATGAAATTGTTGCAAAAACCCCATCCACTTGTAATGTATGGTTTGTTGAATCTTACTCTGGGCCTTCAAAGACTAAAGTGGTTGGTGATCTGTGTGGATAATGGTTTCATTGCCCATCAGATAGTGCTTCCACTTCTTAACAACTTGAACCATGGCATAGAGTTCCTTATCACGGGTGGGGTACTTTAAGACTCCCCCACGAAACATTTCATAATGATAGCATATCGGCTTACCTCCTTGCATCAAAACTGCTATGATAACATACCCTCTTGCATCTGTCTCCACTTCAAAGGGCTTCTGCAAGTTAGGCAATGCAAGAACTGGTGCTTGAGTGATATTTCATTTTAACTCATCGAAATCTTTGTGTTGATTATTTCCCCACTAAAAACTCTTACTGCTCATTGTTATGGTGTGAAGTGGTGCAAATACCACTGAAAAGGATGCTATGAACTTCTGTGGGTAGTATGCTACCCCAACAAAGCTCCCAACTTCAATGACATTAGTAGGAACTCGTCATTTTATGATGGCCTCCATCTTTGCAGGCTCTATCTTGAGCTCCCTCCACTGATCACATACCCCAAATACACCAATGACTATTGAGAAAACTCACATTTCTTGAGGTTAGCCAGCAACTGGTGCTTTTTCAAAGTCTCTAACACCTACATGAGATGTGAGATATTCTCCTCCCAGGTAGAGTTATAAACCAATATATCATCCAAATACACTATAATAAATGAATCTAAATTTGGGTGCAATACATCATTCATCAATCTCATAAATGTAGTTGGTGCATTAAATAAACCAAACAACACAACCAACAATTCATACAAACCTTAGGCAATCTTCCAGGTGTCTTCTTCTTTAATCCATACCTGGTGGTAGTCTGATTTGAGATGCAACTTGGTGAAGTACTTGGCATGCCACAACTAGTCTAACAAAGCATTGATCCTGGGAAAAGGATACCAATTCTTAAGTGTAATCTTGTTCAAATATTTGTAGTCGATACACATCTGCCAAGTCCCATCCTTCTTGGGTAAGACGATGATAGGTGACCCACAAGGTGAGGTTCTTGGTTGAATTACTCCATGTTCTAGTAATTGTTGCAATTGTTTCTTCACTTCATCTTATTGCAAAACGGATTTTCTATATAGCCCAATATTTGGTAATGGGGAGTTAGGCGACAACTGTATCTTATGTTTCACTTATTTACTTGAAGGATTTTTAATATTGTCTCAATGTGCTTGAGGTGTGAGTTTCAGTTCTTTCTATAAACAAGGATATCATCGAAGAATACAAGTACAAACTTTCGTACATATAGATGAAATAAATTATTCATTATTGCTTGGAAGGTAACGAAAGCATTGGATAAACCGAAAGGCATGACTCAGAATTCGTACAACCCTTCATGTGTACAGAAAGCATTTTTGGGAACGTCTTCCTCTCGAATTCTTATTTGGTAATAACTTGACTTCAAGTCTATCTTGGAGAAATATTTAGTGCCATGGAGCTTGTCTAATAACTTATCCACAATTGGAATTGGAAATTTATCCTTTATCGTACTTTTGTTTAATGTCTGATAACCAATACATAGTCTATATGATCCGTCCTTTTTCCTAACAAGTATGATCGGAGTTGAGAAAGGACTCTTGCTTCGTGTAATAACACAGCAGTCTGATAATTCTTGAACCAAGTGCTCAATTTATGTCTTATGTTGGTGCGACTACCTATAAGATTTTTTTCTAATTGGTGCAGAAACGGGGATCAATTCTATGATGTGGTCTCTAGAATGAGGTGGAGGAAGCCCATGAGGAAGTTCTTGAAAAATGGTGTTATATTTTCCAATAATTTTGTCCAATTTCTTGGGATCATCATTTTTGTCCTCATTAATAGTTCCCTCTATTGCATAACAGTGTAAGAAATAATCATGGGCTTCCTTTTTAATCGTTTTTTCCATTCTACTAGACAAGACTATTTGTGGGGGAGGCCAATTAATTCCATTTAATTTGTACTTTTCCCCATTTTGATAAAACCTTATAAATTTCTCTTGTAAATTTAATCCAACAGTACCAAGTGTGGCTAACCTTTTCCCCCCCAAGACAATATCTACCCCTTCGATTGGCATAGCATACATAGGATATTTTAATTTGTAGTCATTCATGGATAGTTCTACCTTGTCGCATTTCCCATCACATAACGTAGTTCTATTTCCTGGAATGGAGACTTGAAATTCAGATGTAGGATGAATAAACAAGTTTAATTGTCTTTCTATTTTTGTATCTATAAAGTTATGTGAATTGCCACTATCTATGAGCACTATTACTTTAGTTTTCTTAACATAGCCATAAACTTGCAGAGTTTGGGGTTGAGAAATACCCATCATTGCAGCAACAGAGAGTGTCAGATTTATGTTTTGAATCCCTAACTCATGGGAATTTTGTGAGTCTTCATTATTTGCTTTATCATCGGATGAAGATATGTCCCATGCTTCTTCGTCCTTGTCACTGTCACTCTTATCTATTTCATAATGAATTTATTTTTGTCTTTGCACTTATGGCATGGTTTCCAATTAGGTGTGTTACATTTAAAACATTGGTCCTTAACTTGTCTCGTTTCTGGTGGCAACGTCCTTTTGTGAGGGGGAATGTATTTGGAGCTAGAGTCTTTGTGTGAGCGCCTTGCTATCTTTTGATATACTTTAAGTTTATTTTCAGTGATTTTAGCTTTCTGGTGAGCTTGATCTATATCTTTAATGTCAAGTAATTCAAGTTCATTTCAGATATTTTCCTTCAATCCTAATAAGGCTATTTGCAATAGCCAATCTTCTGATATATCAGGTACACGAGTGGATAACACATGTAAATCCTGAAAAAAAATCCTCCACTATACCGTACTATTGTAATTGGGCGAGTTTAGCAAAACCCCCTTTTTCTTCTATGTCGAGAAAACATAAGAAGAAGTTATTTTTTAATATAACCCACTCTCTTTCTAGAAATTTGGATTTTTCTTTCCACCATAGGAACCGGGCATACACAAAGTCCTTTAGATGTATATATGCAACATTGGTTTTTTCTTCATCATCAGAAATCTGGTAATACTTGAAATACTACTCGATTTTGTTTACCCATGTTTTTGCTTCTCTTGCATCCGATCCATCAAATTCTGGAACAATAATCTTCGCCTTGGGCATGTCATTATTAGATGTCCCCATGTTAGGCGAATAATGTGATTGGTGAGGCCCCCTCTGCGAAGTTGAGTTACCTGGGCTTTTACTCTCGTTTGCAATTGATTCAAGCTCTAATCTCATGTCATGGTAGTTTTTGTTGCATTCTAATAGTTCCTCCTTTAGTTTTCCAATTTTGGCATCAAACAAAGTACTAACTTAATTTATAAGGCCTACAAAAAACTCTTTAGAGTTTTCGCTTAGCTCCAACATGGACGAAGTTTTTTCCTCTGTCTTTTTCTCTACTTCTCTTGGCTTTCTCCTCGTGTTACTTATGTTGATCGTCGATAAGAAGACCCAAGTTCTCCATTAATGAAAGAAGAATCGAAGGCTCACTTTGAGGGTAATAGAGAATAGGTATGGTCGAGGGAGGTGAGGGAAAATGGTGAGTGTGTATTGTGGTGAGGAATGAGAGCGAATGAGTGGTCGAATGGAGGGGTGAGTTGAGGGCCGAATGGAGGGCAAAAGAGTGGTTGGGGTTGGTCATGGGGACGAGGGTGAGCTGGTGAATGGGGGCGAACAGGTAGGGTCGAGGGAGGTAAGGGCAAATGGCAAGTGGGTATGGTCGAGGGAGGCAAGGGAGAATTATGAGTGGGTATTGTGGCAAGGAATGAGGGCAAGTGAGTGGTTGAATAGAGGGTGAATGGAGGGGTGATATTAGGGTGAATGAGTGGTTGGGGTTGGTTGTGGGGACGAGGGATGATGGGATGAGCATGGACAAAGAGAAGGAAGGGAGCGCAGGTAGATGGGTATGGGTGAAATCATGAGTAGAGAGGGAACGCAGAACATCAAAGAGAGCGTGGATTGGGAGGAGTGGACAAGGGGTAGGTCGCGGATGGGAGTGGGCGATGAACTGTGGATGGGTGTGGGCAAGGAACTGCAGATGTGTGGGATTGTGGGAGTTTGGAAGAGCAGGTTGCGACTTAGAGAATGGGAGAAAAAGGAATGCTCTGATACCAACTGGAACGATGGAATCCAAACACACAAGAAATGTATTTATATATTATATAATATTCTTTTATTCGATGATATATTTGGTATAAAAAATGAGTTGTATATACACCTAATTGGGTAAAGTCACGTCTCTTTATGCAAAAGAACGTGACTTTACATTTTAATCAATTTAAACATAATATATATATATATATAATATATATTACAGTAGATTTTACTTGAAGCTTGAGGTGCTAACATACCTAAAGAAAATAATATAAATGCATAGGGCGTGGGGGCTAGGAATTGTCTTCCCAAGTCCCAACCCACCAGAAAGCACACATAATGACTAGAATCCCAGACATACAAACCACATAGTGTCTTGGAAAAGACCTATTGTTGACTACACCACAAAATTGATAGCTAGGAAAATAATGTTCTTACTTGTTCCAAGTGCACTGTACAGTCCCAACAAGACATGAAACTAAAGCAAGCCCGAGAAGTATTCCCAACCCCCTCTAGAATAGATAGACCCATAGATTGGCACAAGCTAAGGAACTGATAGAAGACAAACCACATTCTCAATGAGAGAGATTGGATTATAGTCCCACCTTACATGTTGGAGATAAATGCTGAGAAAATAAAATATAGGACGATTGTTAGAGAGTATGCACCAAATCCCGTAGAATTTGTCCTTGGGGCTTTCTCTAAGGCATATAAATAATGTCCCTTCACATTGCATTCCACTTATATCATAAATGTTAAATGACACGTCTCATGAATTTGAAGGATCATATACTTAGGGGATTGGGGTGGGATAAGTATCCCCATTTTTTTTCAAGGTTTCTTGTGGAAAACGAGTAGCTTCATTTGGTAGACAATTAGCAGTCTCACTTTTCTCTCTCAGAACATGATAGAATGAGACCTTTACCAAATATTGAGAAGTCTTGGTGATTCTTGAGATGATGGAAGATAATCTGGTGTCTCTTGTAGTGGATTGTTGAATCAAGGATTTGATGACAATCCCCATGTCTCCAATTACAAAAAAGCCTCTATTTTGGAGATAAACACTATAGTTATGCCTTGAAGGCATGCATATGCCTCTACTTGGTAATTCATTGAGATCCCTATCTCCCATGCGAAGACAGTTTCTCGATTTCCTTTGGGATCGTAAATGAACCCCCCCACTCTTGCCACCCTTGGATTACCTTTTGAGGCTCCATAAAAAAAGAGTATGTGGGATTTTTTCTTGCTTTTATAGTCTAGTAATCCTTGATCTCTCAATCTAATATGCCAACTAGAACTTTCTATGGATTTTCAATTGGGATTTCCCCCCTGAATGAGCACATCGAACTTTCTCACTCAGGCCTTCTCCTCTTGATCCATAATTTGATGGTTTTGCAAGTTTAGATTTTTGGCTTTGTAATTTTCAATCATGAGACTTTTGGCTTTGGCCACCACCATCACAGGTTAGTCTAGAGTTTGGTTAAAAGTAACCCAATTTTGGGCTAGCCAAATCTTCTAGCACATAATTTTTAGAAGGGTTATCCATAACCAATGAAACAAATACTTTTTCTTGAATGTCCCTCTATAATTTTTTCCCCAGTGAGTGAACACTTCCCTCCAATATATTGGCCTGATAAATCAATGATTCATACCTGCAAAAATTAAATCCCATACTTGTTTCAAATAGGAGCACTTAAGGAAAATATGTTTTTTGTTTTCCTCTGCTAGCCTACATAAAACACACCCACTTGGGCCTTGGATTCCTCTTTTTTGGAGGTTGTCAACAATCAATATTTTCCAATAAACCATTAGCCAACAAAAAACATTTACTTTAGGAAGTCCTTCATAATGCCATACCTTTTTATAGATGTGCAAATGATGAGGTAGCAAAAGTGAGAGTAATTAATGAAGATAACCTTCCTTAATACTATAACTTGAGGCTCCCCACCCTCTTTGATCAGACACTTAAATTTCACGAGGAGCACAACCTTTTGGATTGTCAAGCAAGATAGGGATAAGGGGCTTCACATGAAGCATAGGTTCTTCAAATTTCCATCCCAACCATCTACTCGAACTCTGAGACCACCTCAAGATGTCAAAAAGAATGGTTAGATTCCTTTCATCCAACCATGTTTTCAAGGGAAAAAGCTCCTTTCTACTCTCCAAAGGTTGGTCGCCCATTATGTTGTCTTGCCAAATTCTTATTGCTTTCCCATTTCCAGGTACCCAAGTGAGCCTTGAACTATTTAACATGATGGGTGATTTAATAAGCCTCCAAACATTAGATCCTCTCTAATTTTCCTATGTCCCTTCAATACATGTCTTTCTTACCCCATTGAAGTACTTCTTATGCATGAATTTTTTCCAACAATTAGCCTTTCCCGTGATTAGTCTCCAAGCTAGTTTTCCTCTTAGCGCAAGATTAAGAAGTGCAGGGTCTCTAAGCTAACTCCCAAACCTCCTCTATCCTTGGAAGCTCTAACAACTAACCAACTTACAATATGAAATTTATTTGTGTTATAGTTCCCTCCCTACCACAAGAATTTCTTGATTTCTAGTGTTATCTGCTACATAATTCCAACGAGTGCTAACATAGTTGAACATTGAAAAATTGGGAGAGCGGTGAGAAGTTATATGATTACGATGATGCATTTAGTTGTATGTATCCATTTGTGATCCCACTAATGATATTTGTTTTTTATTTTGTCCACAATTCTCTACCAAGACTAGGCTGTGGAGTTACTAAGAGATAGTGACATGCCTAAGTACTTGAACAAAGACCATTTCTCTTGATATGGGAACTGTTGAACTCTGGAATTGTTTTGGAGTAGCCAATGGATTGCATTCCACCCAAAAATTTAACTTTTTTGCTTGTTTGTTTTCCCTCGTGAAGCATAAATGAAAGAGTCCAAAACTTTCTTGAAGCAGACTGCAATAATGGTGGATGCCCCATTAACATAATGGTGTCATCAAAGAATCGAGAGTGGTTAAGACTCTTTACCCCTCTAATGATTTTTATTTATGAAAGATTTCCAATTGACCTTTCATGCTCCAATTTACCGCTCTAGGATTCTATAACACCCTGTTTTCTCCCAAGACTTTAATTATGCAAAAACCTTATATGTTAATAATATGAGGCATGTGATTGTGTTTTGATTTAATATAAACACCAAACTGCTGACTAAGTACTAGCCTTGATACACCAGAAGAAATTGATGAAGTAGAGGATTGATGGGATGGTTGAGTGAAAGGAAGACGAGATATATCAGTGAATAAAATAGGAAGCTTGCGCATCAAACTTATCTATTATTACAAACATGATGATTTCATCACCAACACACCATACTAATGGAAGAGACCACATGAACATTAAAGAGAAGGTCATAAAAGTGGTTGGGTAGTAATGACTACCACAATTGGCCCATGCATAGAAAGAATGACCAATTGAATGGCTGACAGAAACGTACCACAAATTGCCCCTTCAGATTGGAAAAGGGTGGACTGCAGGTTACATCTGTAGGATTTAACAGAGAGCCTGAGTAATGGAAAAAGGCAGGAAAAGACAATGTAGGTAGAAAGAAGAACACAACGAGACAGATGAACAGAGAAAAGAAGAGAGCTCGGAGAAAATGAGCAACATAGCACAGAAGGCGGATGTGTTGATCAAGAAAGGAAAGGATATCTTTCTGGAAGAAAATAGAAAGCTTGTTCAAGCTTAGATTGATCACCCTGAACATAGATGACCCAGATCCCGAATAGAGCAATAGTCGGCTGCAACTTGGTGCTTACTAGACAGAAATCAACACTAATAAGGGGAGGTCATTGAGGGACTGTTAAGCAGAGAAGGGACTCCCTTGTGCAGAGGAAATCCAGTTGAGAAACCACCTGATAAACCTGTAAAGACCCTGAGCTCAATAGGAAGTGGTAACATTTGTTGTGTCAGAGGGAGAAGGTGAGTAACCTTCTCGGATCATTGCAAACTTTGAGCCCTGTTGAGTCAATTTCCTTGGTTGTATCATGGCTTGGCATGGGGGCCGCGTGTTGTGGGAAGTGACTCTACAACAAGGCCTAAGGTTGGGAGGAAAGGTGTCCTCTCTCAGTCAGTTGGATTGGATCAATCCTTTATTAGATAAGTGATTCGTTTGTATTGAACTGATATTGAATGATTGTGTGAATATTTATGAATAGGATAATTGTGTGTCAATATATATATATATATATATATATATATATATATATATGAATGTTTAAATACAAGAGATTTTTTGTGTACTTAATATATGATCTAAATACGGTAAGGCAACCGACATGATGAGGAATAATAATGCTTAGTTTAACCATAAAAATGAATGAATACAAACTACTACTCGTTTGAATACCCATATGTTTCCGGTGTGACGGGCCTGTAACTCATGCGAGGTTCTAATACTAAGTTTGACAGTCTGTAGAGACTTCAGGATCATCTTGAGTCCTAGAAAGCCAAGAGCCAAAGTCTTGTAGGACTCAAAGAATATCTAAGTCCTTGAACGAACAGTTACAACTCCGTAAACCTTGTGTTGGTCAACAAGGAATCACTGTCATTGATTTGAATAGATCGTGATCGTTGATCGGTAAGGAATCATTGTCATTGATTTGAATAGATCGTGACCATTGATCGGCAAGGAATCATCGTCATTGATTTGAATAGATCATGATCGTTGATCGGTGGTTAGTTAGAGTCATCATGTCGAAGAGATTCCTTGAGCATCACGAGAAGGGCTCTGAAACAAACCTATCATAATGAGACTTTCGAGAGGAAATCTCATGTATTGTGAGAATAACCCCGATGAAAATATCTTGAAGTTAGACTAGCTCAAGTTGTAGATCTGTGAACGGATGGGATGAGATTCTAGTCATTGATCATTATAGACCCCACTAGTCAGTTGGAAGAATGAGAGCTGACAGGGAGCATCTACGTGAAGATGTGTGTCAACAATTATTTATGTGAATGGATCTAGTGCGAGTTTAGTCAGCTCAACGTTGACTATTTTCAGAGTGCGACCTTTTCGTTTCAGAGAAATCCTTTGATGACCTAGAAGGTTGAGCCTAACGAAGGGATATCATGACAAGTGTCACTTACTCAAGGGTGGATGGGTCGAATGGAGCCTACCTGGTGGAAGGACTTTAAGTTCTAACTCAATCTCAACCGTCTATCGAGAGATTGTGATTTACAACTGTGACTGTCCATTAAGAAAAATGGTATATTCCTTGATACTCCAGATTTGGAGCAAGGAAACTGCTCGAATCATTTTATCTTTGAACGGATGACATCAAAGGGGAATATTCTTCGATACCATATCTTCATAGGTAAGTCATAAGAGTGCTAGTGAAGATTCTAAGCGATAGCCCTAACGATCTTCCATGGAGCGAACTCCTTTGGGGTGGAAATTTCACAGGTACATGTGGATGCCACGCGTCAATGGTTATACAGGTCATAGACCAAGGAAACATAGAAAATCCACTTAAGGGGGTTGGGTACATTACAAAGTTGATAGAGAGAGAGTTTTAGCATGACGTGACCAACTTTGAACGCTGAGCGTGTTACATATTCTTCCATTAGGATGTACTATTAGGATATTTAGACACTTAGGAGTTAGTTAAGATCAACTTGGTCTAATGTGTCATTAGGTAAAAGTGTGTTTCTTTAGTATGCATTAGTAGTTAGGTAATCTGACAGGTCACGATATGTTCTCGACATAGAGTGATCAAACTGTTCATATTTTTCTCAATCTTAACAACTACATTGATCCATGGTTTAACACCCAATTGGTCCATGATCTCTATTTAAAGATCATGAAGGGTCATTTGTTGATGATCGATTATGAGAAACTCTCTTGTAAATCTCTCTCTAATATTTTTATTTTGAATTAATAAATTTTTCCAAGTGGCCACGTTGGCTAGGGTTGTGAATGCTTCCCCGTAGGGGTTTTACCACGTCAAAACATCGAGGTGTTGATCTTTGATCTAGATGTGCGAGTGGTTACTGAATGTGTTTGTTCTTTGTTAGAATACCTGTGTTGTTGAACATTGTATCATAGCGCATTTGAAGACCCCCTCAT
Organism: Picea engelmannii; assembly: GCA_009831015.1. NCBI lineage: Eukaryota > Viridiplantae > Streptophyta > Pinopsida > Pinales > Pinaceae > Picea > Picea engelmannii. The sequence continues at coordinate 189,128 of ML807258.1, forward strand.
GTTGTAGATCGAAATCATAAAACTGTGTTGTCTCATCTTTGGTTTCTACCATTTATGTACATTTATGGGCTAAGAGGACTATTTTGTTGCATTCAGAGCATTTGTTTCATTTAGAAACACTATTTGTTTCACTCGAAAAGATTTCTCTTTGCCCAAGAAACGACCATTTCAATCAAATCCAGAGGTATAAAGCCCAAATATGCCCTTTTAAATTTTTGCAGAGATATATTTATGTTTTTATTTTGGTTTTCTGTTTTTTATTTTTGGGTTGCTACTCTTTTCGATTTCGGAAAATTAGAAACAGATCAAAAAGGGTTTTATTATCTATGTATGCTCCTTTTCGTGTGCTTTGTGCAATTTTGGTAAATCGGAAATATAGGGAAAATTTGCATTTTCCGAGTAAGCTAACCGAGATCTAACCCTTTTTGTTGTCGATAAGCGATAATTTTTTCTTGTGTGAAAAGAGTTTTTTATGAGCATACTCTCCAATGCCATCTTCCACCACCACCACCACCACCACAACAACAACAATAATCATCATTCTAAACAATACAATATGTCTTGCACTAGCTCACTTGGTTAAAAATTGCTTTCGTAAGTAAGAGGTCTTGAGTTTAAGTCTTATTTTTGTTACTTTTTTTGAAAAAGTTCATGCATCCATTGTAAAATGTATTTCACTTAAGTTATAAAAATAAATAATGAATAACTATTGAATAACTTTAATTTTTTAGTTTAAGTTATTTTGCATGCAACTTTCATTTATAAAGTAACTTTATTGTACTGCCGAAGGTAGTATATAGCAATGAGTTAGCATTGACTTTCATATTAGTTTTGTGTTGACTTGAAAAATTTATATCAATTTAAATGTTCAACATAACAATTAAAAAAAATATATTTTTTTTAAAAACAAAAATAGTATTTTTTTAACTTTTCATTGGTCAATAACTTGATAGTGTTATTGCAACCTTCACGTATTTTGAAACCTTAAATTAATGAGAAAAGACAAAACCACAAAAAAACTAATATAATATAATGTAATATTGTA
>ML807259.1:12502-30173 GCA_009831015.1 Picea engelmannii
TAGGTAGATTTTATTTCGTTTGGTTTTCTATTCTCTGTTAACCCATTTTGATCCACAGCAAACCTATTCTGCCTTGCTGAGCCCAACAGGGCATGCTAGTGCTCCCATTCTTGCTCACCCGGCGACGATTCGAGCACGAACACCCTGAAATGGAGCTTTTCTCTACAGCTCTTCGACCATGTGACCAACACCATTTAGAAAGTTCTTATCCATAAAGTGCTTTGCGATTTCTCATTTCATGAATCTGGAGATGAGGCATCTCGACTCTCCAAGTCGCGATCCCCAAAACCCTGAAAAGGAGTTTATCTGGACTGACTCCTTACCTTCTCGTGACCACCGACAGTGACCACAGGCTGTGCCAAAAGGTGCTTCATATTTCATGAGTTTATAAACTTCATCGAGTTTGATCGACGGTTGAAATCTCCATAGATCCGACGGTCCAGATCTTATCGCGATCTCACATCTCGCGAGTTTCCACACCATGCTCTGTTGACTCCAAGTCAGCGAAATTCCATTCGCTTTCCACTTGTCCTATGATTTGACGGTCCAGATCTGATCTTGATTCAACGGCTCAGATCATATCACGATTCCTCATATCATGATTTCATCATTCTTGTTGCAAAGTGTTTCGACACTCCATCTTTCGGTATCCGAAACCTCGAAATTGGGTTGGATCAACGGTCCACATCAAACCTCGATCTGACGGCTATAATTATTTCACGATTTCGCATATCGCGATTTCGGCATTCTTGTTTCAAAGTTTTTCGACACTCCAACTTTTGGTATCCAAAACCCCAAAATGGGTTTGGATGAATGGTCCACATCAAACCTCGATCTAATGGCTATAATTATTTCACGATTTCGGATATCGCAATTTCGACATTCTTGTTGCAAAGTGTTTCGACACTCCAACTTCCGGTATCTGAAACTCCAAAATAGAGTAGGATCAACACTTTGAGCTTGCCATTCGATCATCGCTACTGATCTTTATTTCCTACTTGTTTTCCTTCAAATGAACAAGCACTCTCTTGCACTCTGCGTACACTTATGCACTTTTCTCTTTTGAATTTTCGTTGTCCTTGTTTTGCTTTTGCTGCATACTCTGATCTTTCCATCAATGACAAGCACGCTACATACTTTGATATTTTCATCAAAGACAAGCACACCTACCTGTAAACATGCCAACAATCTCCCCCTTTGGCATTGATGGCAACCCTGAACGATTGCACTAAATTGTTTTGGACCTCCAATTGTAGCATTTGGTCCGGACCACCACTCCTATTCTCCCCCTTTGACATCAATGTCAAAGAGAACATGCTCCCCCTGAGTTGTTGCAGTATTTTTAGGAGGTATTAGATATTCAATCAATCAATACAAAACTCCCCCTAACAGGATGAACTTGCTTAGATGTCAGATGGGATGACACCCAGCTTCTGTCGGAGATAATCAAATGGTGTCTTGGCTAGGGGTTTAGTAAAGATATCTTCTATCTGTTCTGTGGAAGGGATATAATTCAACTGAACAACTCTGTTTGTGACTTGTTCTCTGAGAAAATGGTATTTTATTGGGATATTCTAAGTCTTGGAATGAAGAATAGGATCCTTGGAGACACTAATGGCACTAGTGTTATCACAGTGAATTGTAATCGGATCAGTATAGTTTACCTTCAAATCTGCAAGACTTTGAATCATCCACAAGATCTGAGTACAACAAGTAGAAGCAGCAATGTACTCTACTTCTGTAGTTGATAAGGAAATAGAACCTTGTTTCTTACTAATCCATGCTACCAACAAATCTCCTGAGAAGAAGGCACCTCCACTGGTGTTCTTTCTTTCATCTACACAATTTGCCCAATTTGCATCTGAATAAGCAGTTAACTGAAAATTCTGATTTATGGGATACCACAGACCATAAGTCATTATTCCCTTCAAGTATTTGAATATCCTTTTGACAGCTACCAAATGACTTTGTTTAGGAGCAAACTGATAATGACCTACCATTCCAACAGCTTGCATTATATCAGGACGGGATGTTGTGATGTACAAAAGACTGTCTATCATTGATCGATATGTCCTTTGATCAACATCGAGTGAAATGTCATCTTTACTGAGCTTGCAACCAACCACCATGGGTGTACTAACAGGAGAGGAGTCCTCCATCTGAAATTTCTTCAACATCTCTTTCAATTATTTTTCTTGAGATATAAAAATTCATGCAAAACTCTATTTTACTTGTAAGCCAAGAAAATATGACAGTTCTCCTATCATGGACATCTCAAATTCTGTTTGCATAGAGTTAGCAAACCATTGGATAGATGATTCATTAGTTATCCCAAAAAGAATATCATCTACATAAACCAAAACAACTAATAAATTATCACCTTCAGACTTAATGTAAAGGTTGTTGTCAACAGTACCTTTCTTGAATCCTTTATCTTGTAAAAATGTGTCTAGTCTATAATACCAAGCTCGTGGTGCTTGTTTTAGTCCATATAAGGCCTTATTCAGCTTGCAAACATTATTCGGATTATTTGTCAATGAGAATCCATCAGGTTGCTCCATATATACTTCTTCCTCTAGATCTCCATTAAGAAATGTTGACTTAACATCCATCTGATAAACTTTAACGTTCTTATGACATGAATAAGCAAGAAACATTCTGATAGCTTCCAATCTTTCCATTGGTGCAAAAGTTTCATCAAAGTCCTGAACTTCAACTTGTGCATAACCTTTACAGACCAATCTGGCTTTATTTCTAACAACTTGTCCTTTTTCATTCATTTTATTCTTGAACACCCATTTGGAACCTATTACATTTTTATCTACAGGTCTAGGGACAAGCTCCCAAGTATTGTTCTTCTCAATCTTATCAAGCTCTTCATTCATTTCTCTAATCCAATCATCATCCTGGCTAGATTCCTCAAAAAATTTAGGTTCAGTCATAGATAAAAAGGCAACATGAGATTGTTCTGAGTCTTTAATCAATTTCCTTCTTGTTTGAACTCCTTTATTTATATCTCCAATTATCTGATTTTCAGGTTTATTCTTTCTAATAATTCTGAGAGGTGATTTTGCTTCTTTCTTCTGATTTGTGTCAGTCTAAGTATTTGTATCTTCATCTGATTCAGATTCTTCCTTTTTTGATCCTTGGACCTGTTCATCTTCATCTTCAACTATATCTTTTTTTCTTGGTTCAGATCTGCTTACATTTTTTACTGGGATTTCTTCATCACCTTTTATGTCTATATAATCAACTAGTTTATACAGTCTCTTATTGTAGCATCTGTACCCTTTACTATTTGTAGCATAACCCAAAAAGATACCTTCATCAGCCCAGTCATCATATTTGCCAATATTTTCATCATTGTTCTTGATATAACATTTACTCCTGAAAACTTTAAAATGCTTGATTGAAGCAGGTCTTCCAAACCATAGTTCATAAGGGGTCTTGTCACTATGTGGCCTGAGATGAGCTTTGTTAAGGATATGAACAGTTGTATGAATTTCTTCCACCCAATAAGTCTGAGGTATGTTCCTTTCATTCATCATTGATCTTGCCATTTGCTGTACTAATCTATTCTTCCTCTCAACAACTCCATTTTGTTGTGGAGTCCTTGGAATTGTGTACTCTCTTTTGATCCCATGTTTATCACAGAACTCTTTGAAGTTCCATGAACTAAACTCTCCTCCTCTATCAGACCTTACTGCCTTTAATCTTTTTCCTATTTGATTCCCAGTCAGAGCCTTAAACACTTTGAATTTTTCAAATGCTTCATATTTTTCCTTTAAAAAGGCAACCCATGTTAGTCTAGAATAATCATCAATAATCAACATAAAATAGTTTTCTTTTCCTGTACCTTCTTTTCTTGATTCTCCACGTAAATCCATATGTACTAACAAGAGAGGTTTTTCTGTTGAGGGAAAGTTTTTAGATTTGAACTGAGTGCGAGTAAGCTTTCCTATCTGGCAGGGTTTACAAACAAAGTCGTATGGCTTTGATATCTTCGGAAGATCCTTTACTGCCCCATTGTTTCTGAGCTTGATTATATGATCAAAATTTAGGTGTCCAAGTCTCCTATGCCACAGCCAACTTTCATCATACTTTCTTAAGTGACATTCTTCTTTTTCTTCTTTTAACACATAGACATTATTTTCTATTTGTATCCCTTTTGCAATCAATTGTCTTGAACTCAAAGCCTTTATTTTACAGTCTTTAGAAGTAAAAACAGCTTCACATCCTTTGTCACAAACTTGACTGACACTTAGTAGATTATGTTTCAGACCATCTACAAACAACACATCTTGAGCTTTTCCTTTGCCATTACTTAGGCTTACCATTCCTTTACCTTTTATTTTTCCTAGTGCGTCATTTCCAAAAGTTGCATTCCCTGATTTGTTTTCACTTAAAGTTAGAAACTTACTTTTGTCTCCAGTCATATGTTTGGAACATCCACTGTCAATATACCAGGGATTCTTTTGTTTTTGGGCTGACAATACTAGTCCACACTTTTCATCTGCTTTCTTCTTCCAAACCTTGACATTTTCAACAGTGGGGATCAAGTTTGGATTGTAATTCCTTAAGAGACAGTCTGCAGCTTTATGTCCATAGTTATGGCAGTTGTAACATTCTGGTTCAATGAATAATAGATCATAACGATTGTTATGCTCATAACTGTTGTTGTGTTTCACCTGTGTCCTTCTCCCAGTCATCACATGATTTATAGTCTGTGATTGTTTGTTGCTTGGTTGTCTCAATATTTGTTGTGGAAGATAGATATTCGTTGAATATCTTGATTGTTCATATCTAAATATTAAAGAACAGTTTATAGCTTTGTGACCAAAATTAGAGCAGAAAAAACAATAACCATAGAAAAAATCTTTGTACCTTGAAAAAATTTGTCTTCTTTGAGGAGGTTGATTTCTTTCATGCCGATAATCCTTCTGATCTACAAATTCGGTTCTAGTACTTTTTCTTTCATTCCTTCTTGGTGGTTGATTTTCTTTCTTTGTTTCTGCAGAGTGACTGTTGTTAATGTTTGAGGATTTGACAAACTTGATAGGTTCAGTATTACTTGGATGATCACTACTTGATCCTTCTTCATATCCCAATCCAGCTTTCAAATTTGGATTTCTTTGTTGATTTAGAATTGAGGTTAATCCTTCTAAGGCTTTAATACTTGGCAGATTTAGGTGATACAATCCCTTAAACTTCTCCATTTCTTTTCTAGGTTTTACTATCTCTTCTTCTAAGTCTTCACAACTGGCTTTCTTCTTTGACAATTCTTGCTTTAGTATGTCTTCTATTTTCTTTGCCTCTTCTAATTTCACTTTCAGCAGGGCAAAGTCTTCATCAGGTTGTTTACTGTCTTTCTCAAACTGTATCAGCAATTGTTTTTGCTTTTTGTTCTTAATTCTGAGTCTATCAATTTCTTTCAATGCACTAATTAGTTCTCCTTCCATATCAACCATAACTTCTTCTTCATCATCATCATCATCATCACTGCCTATGATTTTTTTATCATAATCCTCTTTGGCCCTAAGCATGAAGTCATTTGCCTCATCTTCATAGGAAGAGTCACTATCGGTGTCTTCTCAGGAATTGTCATTATTTGCAACCAAACTTTTCTTCTTATTATATTTCTTGTATTTGTACTTCTTTTCATCATCAGAGTTCTGGTCCTTTTTTTGATGGGGACACTTAGATGCAAAATGACCTATCTTACCACAATTAAATCATTTGAAGGGAAAATTCCCTTGATATTTTCCCGATCCTTTCTTTAACCTTCTCACAAATTTTGCCTCAATATCATCTAATTCTGAATCAATATTCTTGTCTACTTTAAAATATGCTTCTCTAGTACTGGATTTATCTTTGTTAATTCTCATTTCATATGCAGTTAGAGTTCCTAGGAGTTGTTCAATGGACAGAGTTTTAAGATCACTTAGTTTTTCTATTGCAGAGACTTTTGAATTAAATTTATCAAGCAGAGATCTTAAAACCTTCTGAACTAAAAATGGTTCTTCAATCTTCTCACCAAGACCCTTCATGGCATTTACAAGTTATTCAACTCTTAAAAAATACTTGCTAATTGTTTCATCTTCATTCATCTTTAGTTGTTCAAATTTCAATAGGTATGTTTGAATTTTGGCATCTTTTACTTTCTCATTTCCTTCATAACTGCTAATAAGTTTATCCCACATTGCTTTGGCAGTTTCAAGATGCATCACCTTTACAAAATTAGCTTCAGCAAGTCCATTCAAGATAGCATTCATTCCCTTAGAATTAAAACTAAACTCTAACTTATCGTCCTTGGAAGCTAGCACAACAGGCTTTGTATATCTAGTCTCTACTACATCCCAAACATCAACACCCAAGGCCATTAAGTATGTTCTCATTCTAATCTTCCAGAAGGCAAAATTTGTTCCATCAAACAGAGGGGGCTTAGTGGCTGAAGTCCCATCATGACTTGTCATGTTTAAGCTTGCATATCTACCTTTTAATAAAATGAACCCGCTCTGATACCAATTGTTGAAATTACTAAGACAACTGAGAGGGGGGGGTGAATCAGTTGTTATTGTGCTTAAACAATATTAATTCTATAAATACATTATTAATCTTTCTTCAAGTGATCGTCAACATTATACAACATATGGACAATAAAAATAATGAGCATCAGTCACACATAAGATATACATAGAGACAGATTTTCACAAGGAAACCCATAAAGGGAGAAAACCTCTTCTTCTTCGAAATGATAGGTAGTCTTTTAAGTTCTGTACATCATCTATAATTGAGCACCAACTCAATGTGAGGATGCTACCTCTGTTTTACAAGATTCAACTTGTTTGAGAGCACCGACTCTCTTGTTTCTCTAGCACCCACTAGAAGGAAGCACCAACTCCCCTAATGTTCTAGCACCAACTGGATGGAAGCACCAACTTCTAGTTACACAAGCTCCAACCTTTATAACAGAGAACACTTGTTCTCCCTTGCACCACCCTACCACCTTGGTTTCTCTGGCTGCAACCAAAAGGAAGCTGCAACTCCCTATTGTCAAGAACCCACTTGAACCTTTGAGGACAACATTCCTCCCTACCACCTCCCTACCACCCTAGAATATAAATGAATGATTGAATAACCAACAAGACAGATAAATCGATTCTTACCACTTCTTCTCTGTTTTGTAAATCTGGTTTGCTTCTAACTGTTCTGCAATTCTTCTCTTCCTCTGTCTACAATTTTTCTCTGCTTCAAGCATGTTCTGCAATTATGCTCTTGCTTCTGTCTATTCATCATCTGTTACTCATCTCTGATTTTTATCTCACACTACGCATACTATCACCTTCACTTTCTTACAGTTCAACTCATTTCTTTTTTCATACAGAGCAACCAACCACACACAGTCTCTGTGTGTTCCTTTTATGTCCAATTACCACTTTTGTTACACCTCGAATCTTCTTGGGTAAAAACGCCTTGGCGACTGAATCGCCAACCGATCAAGAATCATGAATCAGTTTTTCTAACTAAATTGTAACTGATTGATTAATTGTGAAGTGCAACAGTATCCCTTCGATCATGTTCAAATTCACCTGCACCGTTGGATTGAATCTGTAGAGTCTTGCATTTATTTCGCCATTTCGCATTTCGGCATTTCAGCATTCCTATGGTGAAGATTTCGATACTCAACATCGCAAATGTAGAGACTCTGAGATGGAGCTTAGCACCTCTAGCTTCTTCCTCCATATTCCATCGATGTGCCCAATGGTTGTGACCACGTGCTTATCCATAAATCATTTTCGTGATTTTTCATTTCATGAATCTGGAGATGAGGCATCTCGACTCTCCAAGTCGCAATCCCCGAAACCCCGAAATGGAGATTTTCTCTTCGAGCTCTTCTCTACAGCTCTTTGACCATGTGACCAACAATGTTGACCAAGCGCTTATCCATAAAGTTATTTCGTGATTTCACATTTCATGAATCTAGAGATGAGGCATCTCGACTCTCAAAGTCACGATCCCTGAAACCCCGAAAAGGAGCTTAGCTAGGTTGACTCCTTCCCTTCTCGTGACCACCGGCGGTGACCACAGGCTATGCCAAAAGGTGCTTCATATTTCACGATTTTATAAACTTCATCGAGTCTGATCGACGGTTGAAACCTCCATAGATCCGATGGTCCAGATCTTATCGCGATCTCGCATCTTGCGAGTTTCCACACCATGCTCTGTTGACTCCAAGTCAGAAAAATTCCAATTGCTTGCCACTTGTCCTATGATTCAACGGTCTATATCTTATCTTGATTCAATGGCTTAGATCATATCATGATTTAGCATATCACGATTTTGGCATTCTGGTTGCAAAGTGTTTCGATGCTCCAACTTTCGGTATCCAAAACCCTGAAATGGGGTTGGATCAACGGTCCACATCAAACCTCGATCTGATGGCTATAATTATTTTGTGATTTCGCATATCGCGATTTTGGAATTCTTATTGCAAAGTGTTTCAACACTCCAACTTTCGCTATCTGAAACCTCGAAATGGGTTTGGATCAACGGTCCACATCAAACCTCGATCTGGCAACTATAATTATTTCGCGATTTCGCATATCGCGATTTCGGCATTATTGTTGCAAAGTGTTTCGACACTCTAACTTCCGGTATCCGAAACTATGAAATAGATTTGGATCAACACTTTGATCTTTCCATTCAATCATCGTTGTTGGTCTTCCTTTCCTACCTGTTTGCCTTCAAATGAACAAGCACACTCTTGCACTCTGCGTACACTTCTGCACTTTTCTCTTCTGAACTTTTGTTGTCCCTATTTTGCTTTCGCTGCATACTCTAATCTTTCCATCAATGAAAAGCACATTGCATACTCTGATCTTGTCATCAAAGACAAGAACACCTACCTGTAAACATGCCAACAAAAAGGATATCTTATAAAGTCTTAATAAGGTTGCACTCATGTGAAAACGGTCACCTGATCAAAGATTAGAAATATTTAAGTCTCTAAGATTTTTGAATCAAAGAATACAAAGAGAAATAAAATAAAATTAAGAAACTTGATAATCAAGAAGTAGGCTTACGTGGAAATAAGATCCCTTTCAAAACCTATGACTACTCGTTATGTTCCCATCTAGCATATCTGAAATCCTTTATTCTATCCTGCTTTACAATCCCTGATCTTAAATCTTCACAAAAAGAAAGATTCCTCCAATTTTAACTGAAAGAAAGTATGTCTAGGCTAATCCTGACTAATTTAGGAATTCTATCAGATTTGAACTGATTAGTTTCTCTCAAGGAAAATCCATGGAAAACAAAAATTCTCTCGTAATAACTTCCCTAGAGGGAAAGTTGTTTTGAAGGTCAGGAGAGGATTAGTCCAGAGTAAATAAAAGTGGCTTGAAAGACCATCATTGCTAAATTATAAACAGATATCATCCCTCATATGTTGTATACAAATTGATTTCCCCCACTTCAGAAATATTAAAATATGAGACAGATGGCGAAAGGAAATTCATAATTTGATTGCCCCCATTCTGTCCAAAGAGATGATGAAAGGAAATTCATTTAAATGATTTCCCTCATCTTAGCAAAGAACAAATTGAAGTGGTGAAAGGAAATTCAATGGGAGATGTAGATAACTTCACCAAGGTACTGAACAAGCTCGTTGGCAGTGAAGCAATGTCTATGATATATGCAAGGATGTTATACATGTATAGAATGTTCTCTGGTAGTTATTTCTCCTTTCGACAAGATTTACATTCTAAACCAATAGGGGACTCCCTAAACTAAATTGTTAAATTTACTTTACCTTGATGCGAACAAGATCGACCAGAGTCTGATAGATCAGTTAATATTGTTTTGATTATCTTAAACATATTCAAAATTAGTTTCAGGAAAAGGGAAACTTTTAGTAGCCTAAACTCAATATCGATGAATGATTGAGTTTTTGAAGTTTTTCTGAGACACGGCTGAAGTCTAATATCCTTCTATATGATTTTTCAAAAAACAATTTCCCAAAAACCCAATGATGACTCCATTTACCCAATAAAGGCACTTGGTCTACTGTTCTTCCATGCCTCGCAGGGAGACGTGATCCCCAGATTGAGCCTATGTTGGAACACATTTAAATTTGTAATCTTGAAGCTTTACCCTACCCTTTTTACACTACCTTAGATTTGGTTTCTAAATGATAAATCAATTTTGTTTTTTATCCTTAACGCATGCACGAGGTCCACTGTCAATTAAATTTACCTGCTGATTGAATGACTCCTTTTTCCCCGAGTGTTTTGGAGCCACCTGACTATTAAAGGGTCAAGACACTAGAGACTACTTCAGAGTCCCATACTTCAGAGTTTCACGCTTCGGGCGTTTCAACATGTCACAACTTCGAAGTATCGATACCCAAAAGGTGTTCAAAAAGTCCTAGTCACCGTACATGCATGCCTTCCTAATCTTTGCCACGTTATTATGGGTAGTGGTCGGACAAAATTTTAATAAAATCAATTTTCCAATGTACGAAATAGTAAATACCTAAAAACCTAAAACCCAATTAAAAGTTAAATAATAACTTCGCATGTTTGGAGTTCGGATATTCGCCATTCATGACACTCTAAGTTTGTGAAGTCTGAACTTTCGAAATTCCTTTAGCACTAAACAGGGTTAATTAAAATTAAAGATAATTATCCTATGATTAATCGCTTCATGATTTCGAGTTTCAGGGATCCTATCTTGAGCTATTACCAAATATCCCGAAGTCTGAAAACCCAAAAAGACTTAAAAGTTAAATATGATTAGTTAATGTGTTAAATACTATTATCTCATGATTAACTTTTCGCTAAATCGTAGCTCGGGTAAATTCAAATTTTATTCATCCAACCTCCTAATCGAGAACCACCAAAAATTAATGGCATTAATAATGAATATACAACAATGATTTCAAATAAGATCACGGATCACCACCTAGATCTTTTCATTAAGGAAAGTGAATACATCGTCAGTAAAGGTATTCATAAATTCGATACACTTAAGGTGAATAACAATATTTGTGTTTGAATTCTAATTTGCCTTTCTCGCAGAACAACAAGTTTTAGCAAGATAATAAATTTATGTGTTTCCCTGTAACAGGTAGCATAGTTATGAGATTACTACTATCACGACTCCACGGAAAATAGCTAAAGTGACTGGTGAAAGAATGAACCTGAACACATATGTCCTCTATGACACCTCGCTGAGAGCTATAGATAATGTGAAAACCTAGACACAGGTTTTTGATATTCTACAACACGAGTCGATTAATTTCCTAGAAGAATCAAGCTATGAGGTGATCGAAACTCAGGAGACAAAGCTCAAATATATAGCTCAATCAGAACTGCATAAAATAGCCGCACGACCAAGGCTCATGTCGTATAACGACATGATAGGCTGGGCCCTAGAGAACATTAACGTCTCAACAAGGAGCATCCACAATTCACAAAAAGTTGTTGTTGGGTATTTCCGACCGGAGAATATATAGGTGATGTACAAATTATCACCAGTTTTCAAACACAGTTACAATGTCGCTTTCCTAAAAGAGTTCGAAGAAGAAGAGTGTTGGAAAGAACTACCTTGACTTAATCAAATACTGGTGGGAACGCCCTGAGAAATTCAGAGCAGACACCCATGGCATATATACCACTGCATCATTAGATTTTCATATGATGTATGTGGCCATGATGTTATGTATACTTTTTCGGGAAAGAAAATTCTGCTCACTTCCTGTTACCATGGGTACCAATCATGCATGAAGTTGCAGAAGGTTTTTCTTTCAATTGGGCCAAGATATTATCAGACATTTGGGCTAAGGAAATCACAGAGTATCATTCATTGAAATCCAAATGACAACCAGCCCCTTTATACATGTCGGCATACATTATGGATGCCATTTTTTTTATGATGTTGTTTCCTTTGATGAGCTAGAGATGGACTCCGTACAGCACTGAGTCCATACATTTATATCACTCCAAGTTGTGGGAGGATAAATCAAAAGATTTATTTTACGAAATCTACAACTATGTGGTGGTTTCGGTACATAACGCTCTCTACGGTTTCCCACCCCCCAAGATTTTAGACAAGATCATGACCAACCTGGGGAAAATATCAGACTGATATATTGAGGAACATTTATCCTACATCAGGGTTTATGGGTGTTCAGTTCCCCCACATGCTTTACCAAAGCTTCTACCAGATCGGCTGGTGTGCCGAGAGGTAGCATATCAAACTGTGTCAGGGGGAATCAATAAATAATTAAAAGAAATGTAGAAAAAGGTATGGTTGACCTTCCCTTTACAAATTGGTATATTCTCATTGTTAGATTTTGGCCACTCGAAAGTGGAGGCCGCAGCTCTAGAAGACATTAATCTAGTTGATATTGAGTTAAAGAAGCATGATCCCCAGAAGATCGTGACAAACCACCTAGATCTATACAATCTAAAGATATACGAGCATGAAGATTCCCCATAGGATGAAATATTCTGGGGAGTAAGGTCATACCAGGAAGTGTTGAACAGAGTTAAAACTCTAGCTCCAGATCAATTAGATGAGTTCTACAATTTCTAGAGACACAGAAGAAATAGTTTGCCTAAATTCTTATAGGGAGAAACCCAGACACCTCCATCTACATAGGAAATTATGACTCAGGTTTTAGAAACAGGAGGTTATAGCGAACAGGATGCTCAAGGGAATCCAAAGAAAACTGAAGTTTTAACGCAGAAGGGGGATATTTTATTGTCAAATACACCAGGCGATCAAGAAAAATCTCAATCTGAAGCTTTGATAAAAAAAAGGGACAGGATAAATCAGTGTCCACGCCAAATAAACCGGCTACTAACACAACAGGGCAACATTCGTTCACCGAGATAGTTAGCCCTATTAAATCATTAACACCTTTACAGTGAATCCAAGGAAATATGAATGTCTAAATCATATTCATAGAATACCTTACTCTGATTGTCGTAGAAGAAATTCCTCCCTCAAACGTATTTTTCAACAAGAAGAGGAGGGCCATAGTTAAAAGAGAGACGCATCAAAAGGATGGTGAAACTGTCAAAAGACATAGAGTGTTTTATGATGGAAAGGCATTAGATGAGACAAAATTCGCTATGGAGATGGCAGGATCATTGAGAGCTTTTGCAATGACAAATCAGTGTTCGGTAGGAAATCTCGTGGAGCAACTGAAACAGAGAAATATGTTAGTAATACAGTTGCAGGACCAGATGGAAACCGTGGAAAGAGATGTGAGAAATCAAATGAATAAGTATTTTGAAAAGATCAGAGCCTGTGACAGACAGGAAATTCAACAAATCAAAACTAGCCTTGATGAAAATTCACAGGCCAATAGAGAATTAACCACTCAACAAGAAGAATGATCAAACAACTTCAGGCCAAGGTACATTTGGATGAAGTTATAATAGTGGAGATGGCATCTTTCCAAGCTCGGGCATTGGAGGTGCACGAAAAGATGAAATTAGCCCAGCAATACCTTTTTACGAAAGTGGAAGCTATTCAAGTTGTTATCGGGTGGCAGACCTTTCTCTAAATAACATTTACATTAAAGAGAGAAAAGACACTGTAGCTCGAGATACATTCCAGGAGGACATTTTAATAGAAGCAAATGATGAATTAGAAAAGGTCCCTCGATTGTCTCTTTCCAAGCAAACCCAAGGCGACATAAACCCGAAGACTTGGGAGACAAATTTGGCTGAAAGCAAAAGATTAGCCAGGGAAGTAAATAAATCTTGTGAAGAAGCATTGTCTTCACTCGACAAAGGGTTACTGTATGTTGAAAGAGATAGTATCTTTGAGGCTTTGGGGCAGATTGATATAGTGAAAAAACAACTCAATTCTAAGACAAATATAGAAGAAGCATGAACGACCATCCAGCAATTGAAACAAATCGACCTTATCAAGATCAACAAGTGGATAGTAAATCCTAGTTTACAACTACAAGATGTATCTTTGGAAGCAAGGAAAATACAAGACAGGTTGCCTCATATAGAAAATAAGATGTATATTTTTTAGGCAAATGAAACAGCGGAACCTTCTAGGTTAGTAGTGCAGTTAGTAAGAAGATGTATCCAGTGTGTCGAACACGGGAAAGCCAACGCATCTGGAAATAAATGAGAAACTTTGAGAATAATATTCACACAGGTCATAATCAGGTGCCAACTGTTTCCAAGCTGGAAGATATGGAGAAGATACGTCTCTGCGTGCAGACGAAGAGACAAAGAAGGTGTAGATGTAACCTTTCAGTTTTGCATGTTGTAATATTTAATACTTTCTATGAGAAGTCCAGTCGTTTCCAGGTTGAGACATTTTGTATAAATACATAAATCAAATACTTATTCCAAGCCGCTTCTTTCTGATTGTAACAAAGAATACTCTCCTTATAGAGTATTAATAGAAGTGCAGACAAAGATTCCAAGTTTTGTTCAAATTTGGGTTATGTGTTCCTTTGTCTTCCATTGCTCATTTTCTTTATGTATTCTTGAATAAATGTTGATTCCAATTTAGTACTACAACTACTGAAATCCTATTATATCAGTAATTTATTGAGTAAGTAGCCTTTCCTATGTATTTACTGTGATTAATACAAGACCTTCTTGCTGTGTGGATTGTTGTATTTTTATGCTTTATTCAAGGTTATACTAATCTGTTTTCTTCTACTGCAATAAGGTAGGACTCTTCTGTAATTGATTCCCTGCTTTGTTTCACAGTTTTTTTATTTTCCCTCACTTCATTTATTATTTTGATTTATCTCATATACGAAATACGACCTTTGTGTTGCTACAAGGTTAGTTTCATTAAGGAATTTTTCTCATATAACTGAGGTAGGAAAAGCATTTTAAAACACACTCTCAAACAAATTTCCTGATGCCTAACATTATCCTTTGAGCCTTAAGTTTAATCTCAGGACCAACATTATCCATCAATATGCAAGAGAAACACTCCACAAAAAGTAGTGGACCACTTCCTTCCACCAATAGAAAATTAAACCATAACAAATGCAAGAGAGAGAAAATTCCCAAGAGTAGTGAAACTTTTAGCCAAGTACTTCTCACAATGGGAGAGTTATGTTATGAAATGAGATTCAAATGATGTCTATTTATACAAAATTTCTAAAACGTAGTTTTTCCACTTAGTTATGGTAAACCACAAAGTAAGGGGTCAACAACCCTTAGTTTTCCCCTTTACAAATTCAAATTTCATTTTTACACATTAGAAACCCTAAAATAAGATGATGTCACCCATTTAGGGAAAAGTTTTGGCATATTTAAGAAATTATTGGGGTTGGGGATGGAAAATTTGGCCTTCAAAGACCTTCTCCTCATGCGTTATAGCCTTTTCCCATAATTCAACGTGTTCTCGCCATCAAACGATGCCAAGTGTCAATGAAAAATAACTCCACCACCATGACTCGAACCCTAAGTGATGCCAAGCCCTTTCTTTGTGACATTTTACCCTCAAGAAGAAGTCATTGGGATAGAAAGGGGTTGAGTGAGGTTATCCATGGTGTCATCTCAGGCCTCCAAAGGAAATTTTCATCATCTGGCATGTGGGCCCTCAGTATCCATCCTCTAAGATTATTTCCCCATGGAATCCCATGATAGGATTGTTCTCCCAAAACTGGTCACTAAACAAGGTCCTGCAAAACAAATGGCTATGCCCTCCAAGGATCTCAAGTCAAAATATCATGGTAAGTGAAAACCACATCTAATAAACAAGGAACCTAAATATGTGCATCAAAACTACCTCATCAAATCAAACAAGTGCTCAAAGACCCTATACAATTGAACAAGTTTGGGTATGCAAGGGGTGTCATTAAAGTCCTATTGGGTAGACCAAAACCCTCAAGTAGGGTATGCTCCCAAGGATGCCCCTTAAAGTTCATGTAGTGGATGATGATGTGGATAGGGGCTTAGACTTCATAGGTTAATGATTTTCATGATATACAAGGGGTCGTATTATCGCATTTTGGTGTGACTTTGTAGAGGGTGTGTTTCAACTACCAATAGTGAATCAATTATCTTGGGGGACAGTAACACAGTGTCACTTGAAATAAGGGTTACACAAAGTGCCATAGGGGTAATCATCAAAGCATTATAACGCACTAGTGTTAGTCTTTCATTCAAGAGAGATATTTGTTATGTGTTTGATCTTTTGCAAGCCTTAAATTATTTTAAGAGAAGTAGTTCATCATTCTCAATACCTATCTAGGCGAGCATCTAGAAGGTTTATATTTTAGGCTTTTATCTTTTTCCAACCACCACCACCCTAGGCCTTCAACCCCTTCTTCCCATGAAATAAGGTACATGCCCTTCTTGGTTCACTAAATTCAATGGGTCTAGAAGAGGGAAATGTGATGGAAATGCAATGAGTGGAAAGTGATAAGTGTGGTCAAGAATAGTATGATGACCCCTCAAGGGACCCCCAGTTGCACCCCTTCCCCAAAATTTGGCCACTTACTACGAAATCAATGACACTCACCAAGGTGAAACAGGGTCAAAAGAATGATGTCCAAGCAAGAATTCTATAATTAAAAGAAGTTGCAATACAACTTGCTTAAATGCCTCAAATATTAGGGTGATTACCTGCCATAATACCTAACTTGTACCACATGGAGCAAGACCCAAGTGCCTTCTAGAAGCTAGTTGGTGTGCTAGATGTCCTGACGATAGATCCAAAATGTGGTGGTAGAGAAGGCTTCCATATGTGAAAGTGGACAATGATAGTCATGTGGACTCTCAACACTCCATGTCTGCAACATGAGGGCCTCGAGACATCATCTCCTTAGTTATCCTACAAAATGGGGTTAACATCTGGCTCCTACTTGGGGACATATGCTCATCATAGAGTGCATGAAAACCACATCATCTCCTGGTAGACCTGTGCCTACACTGAAACAAAAAAATGTAAAATATAGGGTGGTTCTATCACCCTTCGTCCATATACATCAAAACCAAAAATGAAAATATTATAGAAAAGAAAATTTAAGCATTTTTTCAAAAATCTCTAAAATAAGCATGAAATCAATATGCAAGTAGAGAAAAATGAAATATGAAATGCATCTAAACTAACATGAGAAATCAATATGCAAATGAAAGGAAAGCAGAATGACCTACCTACTTACCTGGGCCCTGGGCCCTAAAGAAGTCAAGTGACCTAAACATAAGTTCGGAGAAGAGATCCATCCACTGGTAATGGCATCTTTCTCCCATCCAAAGTTGTCAAATAATACTTTTATTTATTAGACTTCTTCTTGACGATGTAAGGGCCAAGCCATGAGTTGTCATCCTTCTTTTCATACTTGGGCTCGCCCTTCCTTTTGTCCTGCATGATAACAAGACTTCATTTACTGTAATTGATGTAATGTATATTCTCAATGTATGGATAATAAGGAGGTTCTACGTTAATTTCCATTTTGATGGCTTCTTCATGTTCTTTATCTTCTTTCTTCAATATTTGGATAGACCTTGGGTCTTTCCCTTGGAACTTTGCAATTTTTTATTTGTATTCATTTTTCCTTGGGAGGAGCATGTCTATGGAGTCCTCCTGCATAAAGGGAAAGTCTCATGGATTGTACTCAATGGTGTCTGGGACTTCATTAAACTCATCTTCACTTGTATAGTCAAGA
>ML807259.1:50638-60665 GCA_009831015.1 Picea engelmannii
CATTGAATCCATCTTAGCTTCCATTGAATCCATCTTATTTTGTAGTTCATTTATGTCCCTACGCATTTATTCACCTTCATCAAGAGTCCAAGTAGGATTTTATGGAGGCTTATTTGGTGTATAAGTTCCCTTTTTGGGTGGCACGTTGGCCAAGTATCACTTTTGAACCTTGATTTTGAGGTGGTTCTGCTAGGCAATATTTCTTCTATTGTATCTCCCAATTTTTGGCCCTTCTGGGTATGAAACTTTCTCTTATGTATTTCTCTGATATTTCTTCTCTACAATTCCATAGGTCTGATCAAAATTGGATGTGCCAAGTGGAATTTATGGTAACTTCCCCACAACTTGCCGATTTTTGGCCTTTCCAGGAGATCTCACTTGTATAGTGTTCCCCGCACAAAATAATTGAGATTAAATTTTGAAACTCGCACCCAAAATACTACAGACTGTCCATGATCCAATGCAACCAGTCTCACACAATTTGGATACTCTAGTAAGAATTTATGATTGTTTTACCTGGAACACCTTCTTGAGACTAGTCAATAGGGCTAGTCAGATACCCTATCTTACACAGGGTGTATCTACAACTTTAATATGACCTAGAAGCTGAAATTTTTACCAAAGATACAATACTAATTTATGTAAATGGCCTCTGGAGTTTAGGGTCTGAAACGTTACAAAAACAAATTTATAGCGAAAATTCCGCAATGACTCATTTCAGGATGATTCCAGAACACTATCTTGTTTAGGATTTATCTCCAAAATTATAAGGCCTCAGGAGCTGAATTTTAAACCCAACGTGACTTGATCTGTATTCTAAATACCCTCCAAGCCGTTCCTTTTGAAAAGTTGTAGAAAAAAAGTTATAGCGAAAATTCCATGGTGTCTCAGATGTAGCAGCGAAACCCCAAGACCTTGAGCTCTTATACCATATGTTAAGAACCAAACATCAATATAGCATAGAAAAACCTTAGGAAAAGTACTCAACTCCTTGAAAAAGAGATAATTTCAGATAATAAGCCTCTTCGAGGGGGCAAACTCCTTTTACCCCACTTAAATGTTCAAGTACAAGATGATTCGAAATGAAAATGTCTCCTTGGTATATATAGGAGACTAGGAGGTATAATTACAACTAATGGCCTAAAGCCGACATAAATAAAATAACATTACTATTCTAAATTACAACTAATGGCCTAAATCCGACATAAATAAAATAACATTACTAATCTAATATGCCCCAATTAATGGGTAATGAGCCAATATTAGGGCTTAACACATTATTTCCTAGGAACTTTGGCAACCACTTGTTTGACTCTTTCGGCATTATGTTGGGGTATCCAGGGATGGTGTCCATGTTAAGAGGTTTGTAGAGGTATTTTTCCCAAGGGTGAGCCATTTTATCAAGGGGAAGGGTGTCGTGGAAAAGGGTTTTGACAATGGGAGACTTGAGGGGAGGCCTCCTTCGGTAAACCTTAGAATATTTGAACCTCCTTGGAGGAAAAGGCTTAAGGGAAGAAAGGTTCTTGGAAGGTGGATTCACCATATAAGCCTCAAGAAGAGATCATCAAAAGTGAAAAAGGAACATACTTTAGGTGGATTTTCCATGCAATCTAGGGAAAAGGCTTTAGGATATCCTTCCAAAGTGTCATTAGGGTCTCGAAGAGGATTCAAAATCCTCCCCGACAATGGCACCAAAATGTTATCGCACAAGTTGTAGGTTGGGAAAAGCCTAATGTTACAATAAATAAATAATGTAATATAAAGAAATTAAAATAATAAATAAAGTAAAATAAAACATTAATGTAATAAAAGGTCATGACTAAAAGTCATACTCTTCATAAAAACCATAAAGGGAATATATATAGGCAGGCCCTATCTTTGTAACATCATGAATTTTTACAATCATTATTATTATATATCTTATTATGGATTTAGAGTGAATTTGTTCATTAAGAAACCCTTGTGTCTTCACATTGGTATCAGAGAAGGTTGCTCCCCTGTGTCACATTTATTTCCCACACTTCCCATGTTTCCCTCTCACCTGCTCTCTCCCATCCCCCACACTCCCCACGTTTTTCCCGTCTTTTCCTTTTCCCTCACCTACAAACCCCCCATCCCCCACACTCCCCACTATTTTCATCTCACCCCACAGCTACTCGTCCCCCACACTCCCCACACCTTCTCCCTCAACCACAATCCCTTCCCACCCCCCCTGATTCAGGAGGCTCCCTAGGCTTAGAAAATGCTCAAAAATAAAAGTTCTCATAATTGAATGACACCAGTGCCATTGCATCTGTCTCGTCGTGCTGATTCTGATACTATATTTACTTTCTCAAATGAGCTCTGTATGTGATAGTTATCGCACTCTAACCACTTTCTCAAATAACTAAAAAGTCAAAGGACTGGAAAAAAGTCAATGTTGACGT
This sequence comes from Picea engelmannii, assembly GCA_009831015.1. Classification (NCBI taxonomy): domain Eukaryota; kingdom Viridiplantae; phylum Streptophyta; class Pinopsida; order Pinales; family Pinaceae; genus Picea; species Picea engelmannii. The sequence continues at coordinate 53,065 of ML807259.1, forward strand.
CAGCATGACATCACCAAAGACACTTCATGAGGCTGGCATGGCAGAAGAAGGTGTTGAAAAGTGGCGATCTATGACTGGGCAGATGTGGATGGCAAATCCAATCAGAATTGGACACTTGGAAAAGTTTGGTCAAATGTGGTGGTGCCACGTGGCCCAAGCATGAGCAGCCATGTGGCACCCAGTTAGCAATTCATATGGCAAGTTTAAAAATATTTGGGGGTTCATGGGTTTTGAACCCTCGACCACCCACCAAGCTTAAGCCTTAAGAAATAGTCCAAACACCAATGCGCCACATATGAGTCTTGTTAAATATAACATATTTAAATGTATTTAAAGTGCAATATTGTATTGGGTGCAAAAAGGAGGGGGTTGGGGCTAAGCCCCAGCTCGTGGACTTGTCATACCACATGACCCTACGACAGGGGCAATGCAGAGGGAGGTTAGGATTAGGACTAGCCCGTGGATCTTGGGGGAGATCCCATACAATCAGGAGTTCAACCACCAAAGGTGTGCGGGGGTATAACCATAAGCTCATCGGTCCTATGCACGCACCCTAAAACCATGAGCTAGCGCGACTAAAGGGCCAACGCTTAGCCATGTGGGCTAGCGCTTGGCCATATGAGATTCATATGACCATTTCCTAAGGGTACGTGCCTAGCTAAAAGGGGCTACTCTATGTAATTTTTAGAAAAGTGGGTTTTTAACTTTACAGAATTGATTTTTGACTGATATTATGCCGAGAAATTGGTTTTTTGAGGATTTTGAGGCCATTTGAAGGGAGATTTGATCCCAAAAAGAGGCCATATTTTGAGGGAAGTTGGGATTCCTCATATGAGCCTTAAAAACTATAAAAACCTAGCTTTTTGAATCTTGGAGGAGACTTTTTGATGCAGGGATTTGAAGGAGCAGTTTGTAAATTTTGGCCTTTTCTCATGTTTTGAGGGGCATTTTTGCCATGTTTTTTAGAGGAATTTGATGGAGCATGCTTGAATCTGAGCAAGGAGGTCTTGCATAGCAAATCTGAAGCACATTATGTAACAACAAAGAGTGATTGTAAGAGAACTTTGAGCATTTTAAAGAGAAATAAAGAGGTCCTCCACTTGGAAGCGGGCCTGGAGACGTAGCCAACAATTGGTGAACTCCGTTATCAACCTCTTGTCTCTATTTCTCTTTTTTTTTTAATGTTCTATTCTCTTCATTTCTAGAATGGATATTAATGGCTGATCTCTTTATTCATTAATAAGCATCAAGTAAAAGTCACATTTGATATTTCGCAACCAGATAATAAGCTTTATGTATTTCGCATTCTTAACGATCCCATGCCTAAAATACATTAAACTAACTTGCGATTTATCAGTAATACTTTCATTTTTGGATCAAATTTATGGTATCAGATCATTTTGTTTTGAAGGTTTGACAGGAATTGCAATCATTGGATGCTCACCAGAGAAAAACTCAAGCGAGGAGAAGTCCAACTTGAGGCTCTTAAACAAGAGATGTCTTCACCGAGGAAGCTAGGTCCTTATGCATTTGAGGATGATTTCTTCGAGGCCTTTAAATTGATGCAAGCCATGGTATAGGATATTTATCATGAAATATGACAACAAAGAAATCCAAAATTTGAAGAAGGTGAATCTTCAGTAAGAGCAGAAGGAGGAGTTGGAGGTGGTGGACCTTCGGAACCTTCTTTTCCTTTATCCTCATCATCTAATAATGAAGCAAGTGTACATTCCTCCAAGGATAAGAAAAAAACTCAGCATTCTTCTGATATGTCGTTATTAAAGTTAGATGTAAAGTTTCAATTACCCACTTATGATGGTGAATTAGATGCAGAAAAGCTAGATAATTGGGTGAGACAATTAGAAGTCTATTGCAGGATACAAAATATTGTTGATGATGAAACTAAGATCCAACTAGAAAGTCTCAAATTGGGAGGCACATCTCTCATATGGTGGGAAAGAAGAACTAGAGATGATCTTAAGAAAAGTGGTAAAACAATCTCTTCTTGGAATGATTTTGTTATTGCATTAAAACAACAGTTTTACCCTTTAGCTTACATGCAACAGGAAATGATGAATTGGCAATGTTTAAGGCAATCAAAAGGTCAAAGTGTACAAGAATATACTCAGATATTTCGTAAGAAAGCTCTAAATTTGGGTATTCCATTATATACACAAGAGACACTCCTAAAATATATCAGTGGTTTACATTCTTATCTTAAGCACACTATTATTATGCTAAATCCTTCTAACTTTGATGAAGTATGTGTACAAGCCATTCACATTGAATCCAGTAAAGGGAATGTCGGTGATAGTGTTTCTACAAATACTTGGAAAAGAAAGGATGCAGGGCAAAGGAAGGAGAAGAAGACAGACACAGCAAGAAAGGAGAAGCCTACTTGCAAGCATTGCAAAAAAGTAGGCCATGATGAAGATCATTGTTGGGTCTTACATCCTGACTTGAAGCCAAAGAAGTTTTCCAACCACGGAAGAAAAAATACCACATCTGTGACAGTTCAAGTGGATCTTGGATCAGATTCCGGTGATGAGACACATGTTGTAGCTATGGGAATCCAAGGTATAAATTATGTTGCAAGTACTAGCTCTTCTATTTCAGTTGATGTAAACGATGAGTGTAAAAGGAATGAACTTTTCCACATAAGGGTTATAACACATAATGTTAAAGTTGATACTCTTTTAGACAGTGGACCACAAGCTAATCTAATCAGTGAAGATGTTGTAAATAACTTGGGACTTGAAACTAAGTCACATCCTAAACCATATCCATTGGGATGGATATGTGGTGATAACAATTTGCAAGTAACCAAGCAACTTAAAATTAAGTTTGCAATCACTTCTAAGTATCATGATGAAGTAGAGCTTGATATAGTGCCACTGGACATATATGGAATTGTTCTGGGAAGTCCATACCTTTATGATAGGAAAGTTATATTCTACAGGGAGGAAAATAAATATTGCTTCAAGAAAGATGGGAAAGAGTACATTGTTTGTTCTCATCGCATGAAAACTGATAGATCTTTTGCAGTTACAGGACAGTGTCACCAGGGGTACAGGATGAGGTTCGACTGCATAATTTGATTACTATTCCTGTTCAAAAGGGGAAGCATGTTTTGTCATTTTCATTTGAATACTCATTGTTGTTGATTAGATTACTTTTGTTCAGTGGTGTATGGATGCAAAGTGAGACAAAGAATGTAGATGATTCTGCGATAAATGAAATTATTACTTTGATAAACAATGCTATCTCAGTTTTCATGTTTGTTGTGATTAGTCAGGTGATCATTATCCCAACAGAGAGGATGGATGATACAGGACAAAGTGGGGAGGCAATACTCTCACTTCTTAACTGAGTAAAAGAAGACTTTTGGTGGTCCAAAATCTTCCAAAGTGGGGAGGAATGATCCAGGAGGCTCCCCAGGCTCAGAAAATGCTCAAAAATAAACGTTCTTAGAATTGAATGAAAATGGTGCCATTGCGTCTGTCTCGTCGCATTGATTCGAACAATATATTTTCTTTCTCAAACGGGCTCCGTATGTGATAGTTATCGCACTCTGACTGCTTTCTCAAACAGCTAAAAAGTCAAAGGAATGGCAAAAATTTAATGCTGACGTCAGCATGACATCACCAAAGACACTTCATGAGGCTGACACGACAGAAGAAGATGTTGACAAATGGTGATCTGTGATTGGGCAGATGTGGATGGAAGATCCAATTAGAATTGGACACCTGGCAAAGTTTGGTCAAATGTGGTGGTGCCACATGGCCCAAGCATGGGTAGCCATGTGGCACCCAGTCAACAATTTGTATGGAAAATTTAAAAATATTTGGGGGTTCATGGGTTTTTAACCCACGACCACCCACCAAGATCAATCCTTAAGAAATAGTCCAGACACCAACACGCCACATATGAGTCTTGTTAAATATAACATATTTAAATGTATTTAAAGTGCAATATCATATTGGTCGCAAAAAGGAGGGGGTTGGGGCTAAGCCCCAGCTCCTGGACTTGTCATACCACAAGACCCTGCGGCAGGGGAAATGCGGATGGAGGTTAGGATTAGGACTATCCCATGGATCTTGGGGGATATCCCATACGACCAGGAGTTCAACCACCAAAGGTGTGCGGGGGTATAACCATAAGCCCATCGGTCCTATGCGCGTGCCCCAAAACCAGGAGCTAGCACAACTAAAGGGCCAGCGCTTAGCCCTGTGGGATAGCACTTGGCCATATGAGATTCATATGACCATTTCCTACGGGCACGCACTTAGCCCAAAGAGGCTACTCTGTGTAATTTTTAGAAAAGTGGGTTTTTAAGCTTACATAATTGATTTTTGACTGATATTATGCCCAGAAATGGGATTTTTGAGGATTTTGAGGCCATTTGAAGAGGGATTTGATCTCAAAAAGAGGCCATATCCTGAGGGAAGTTAGGATTCCTCATATGAGCCTTAAAAACTATAAAAACCAGGATTTTTGAAGCTTGGAGGAGACTTTTTGATGCAAGGATTTGAAGGAGCAATTTGTAAATTTTGGTCTTTTCTCATGTTTTGAGGGGCATTTTTGCCATGTTTTTGAGAGGAATTTGATGGATCATGCTTGAATCTGAGAAAGGAGGTCTTCCACATAATATCTGAAGCACATTATGTAACAACAAAGAGCAATTGTAAGAGAACTTTTAGCATTTTAAAGAGTAATAAAGAGGTCCACCACTTGGAAGCGGGCCCAGAGACGTAGCCAACGATTGGTGAACTCCATTATCAACCTCTTATCTCTATTTCTCTTTTTGTTTTGTTGTTCTATTATCTTCATTTCCATCATGGATATTAATGGTTGATCTCTTTATTCATTAATAAGCATCAAGTAAAAGTCACATTTGATATTTCACAACCAGATAATAAGCTTTATGTATTTTTCATTCTTAACGATCCGATGCCTAAAATACATTAAACTAACATGTGATTTATCAGTAACACTTTCATTTTTGGATCACCCCCGTAACTCTCCCCCACATTCTGCGTCCCCATATTCTACATCCCCCACTTCCTCGCGGCCTCTCCCCACTCCCCTATGACCTTTCCCCACCCCCTCCCCACTCTCCCGCACCCTCCACTCTTTCACAACTCTGCACACATCCTTCCATGCACTCCCCGTAGCCTCCCCCACACCGTCGGCTCAACACTTCCATACTCTAAAGTCGCACCCCCATAAATCATATCCTAAAAAGTCGTACCCCCCCCATTACATCCATTAATTATATAATTATATATAATTAATATTCCCTAAATTACATACAATTATTTGATTAAAATAATTAAAAGGGGATCTTCAAAGAAAGGTCAAAATTGCAGAAAAATACTCACCCCCAAACACCAGAAGGATGTCGAAATTAAAAACTCAAGTGGAAAAAATAGACCAGGAATGTAAAAGCATTAGAAAATCACTCGAAAAGTCAATACAAAAAACTCATGATGAGTTACGAGAATAAATAAGGCTCAACAACGAGGCACTCAAAAAAGATCTAACGCTCTTAACCTTAAAGAAAAAATTATTGCGGAAGTTGGGACTGACCTACGACAAGGCATAGCCAATCTAAAACAAGATCTTAAAGATGATATTTTTCAAGAGCTTGGGATGAACTTACAACAAGGCTTGGTTAACTTGAAAAGAGAAATAACAGAGGATTTGAAGAAAAACTTGATCGTTATAAACTAAAATAAGGAAGAACAACATAATGAGCTCTTAAACCTTATAAAAAATCAGAGTCACCACCAACCCACTCATCCACAACCCGGTGATTCAATCACATCTAATCTACCACCAATATTCCATGATTCAATACCAAACCCCCAACCTATATCACAATACCAACCCTTAATGTTATACCCACCCAAAGCCAAAATAGAACTCCCAAAATTCAACGGAGGCGATAATCAAAGTGTAGCTTGGTTTAACAAAACTGAAGAATATTTCCACATATATAACATGACAATGGACAAAGAGAAGGTCAAATACGCATCCATGTACCTCGAAGGCACTACATACAATTGGTATCTATGGTGGAAAGGAAGAATTTGGTCGTATGATTGGAATACTTTCAAAAATGATTTTTTTTAAAGATTCCAAGGCATCTCGGAAAAATAATTTTTTTCTAAACTCACCAAATTAGAAAAAAAACGCAGCATAGATGAATTTATGCATCAATGGCAATCTCTCTCCACCTGCATATTTGGACTATCTAATGATCACTTACTTCAGTCTTACATAAGTGGTCTCAACATATCCAAGACGAGTTAAGATTACATGAGGTTACTATGGTAGAAATAGCAATACGCAAGGAAAAATCCATAGAAGAAAAAGAAGAAGGCCAATCAAGATTCGGCAAGGTTTACTCAAGAAGGAGTGTAACTTATACCACAGAAAATGACAAATACATACCACCCAATCTACGTGAAGATAGAAGAAGAATTTTAGAGTCCCAATGGATAAAAGAAGGAAAATGTAAACGAGGTGGAAAGAAATGGGACACAAGACATAGCTGCGAGATCGGAGATAACTCAAAAAAAAATTACACTTGTGAAGAAGAAAAAGATGATGAATGAGAGTCAGCAGAATCAATAAATGAAGAAATGGAAAATTTCCAAAATGACACTTCAGAGCTCATAGAAGACAACACACCAATAATATCGCTCGCATCCATCACAGGCATTACCCAACCACAAACTCTTAAATTAAAAGGACATATCAAAAACGATAACTTCACCATACTAATCGACATTGGAAGTACCCACAATTTCCTTGATATGAATATTGCAAGGAAACTCAAATTATTTGTATATCCAGTCCTAGACATGAAATTAATGGTTGCAGACAGAGAAAAAAATTGGAAATGTCATAAAATGCCATAAGGTGAAACTCCAAATCTAATATTTCAATTTGGAATCAGAACTCTACACCATCCCTCTGGGAGGAGTAGATGTGGTTTTATGGGTGTTACAAACCTTAGGCACATAATCAATCATCACCAGGAACATTTCATCCAACTCAAGTGGGAAGGGAAAAGTTACAAATTATATGGTTTTCAATCTCCACAAACACAGGTTGTGTCGTCACAACAAATGGAAAAAATGATCCGAAAAGGAGAAACCAGATACTTCATCCAATGCCACAACATAGAAATACAAGAATAAAAACAGGATGACTCCAGAATATCATACGTCCAAGATCTAATTCAAAAACACAAGAAGGTATTTCAAGACCTTCCCATGGAGTTACTGTCTCAAAGAAGAATTGAACATATAATTGAAGTTAAACTAGGATCAAACCTAGTCAAGGTTAGACTGTACAAATACCCCCATCACCACAAAACAGTGATAGAAAGATTAGTCCAATACTTATTAAAATGTGGTGTCATCATGAAAAGCAGAAGTCCATATGCAACTCCAGTAGTGTTAGTTCGAAAGAAAGATGGATCTTTCATATTATGCATATATTACCGAGGGATAAACAAAATAACAATTAAAAACAAATTTCACATCCCATTTATTGACGAAATGTTGGATGAACTTCATGGAGAAAGATAT
>ML807259.1:61220-71816 GCA_009831015.1 Picea engelmannii
TTGTCACCTTTTACACGTTTAGTTGTCAAATCAATTTGTATATGTGCACTGCCAACTCACTAGGACAGTTAACAATGCATTCAAAGGTACACCATGCATTCATTTCCATCATTTCATTTATGGATTGTGTCAAATAATATCTCATTGTTTTCAGAGCTGATATTTTAAAAAAATGTCCAGGTATTATTTCATAAAGGATTCTAACTATTTTCTCCAAGTGTGCAAATCATATTTGAGCTCGGCACTGCAAACCTGGAGCTATAGATAGGCACTGCAAACCTGCTGAAGAGGAGAGTTGGAGGTTGAGATACTTGCAGACATTTCCGTTCAAATTTAATGACGTCAACAACAAACACAAGTCCATCAGGTACTCCATGAAGATGTATATGGTGTCTAAAGGATGAAGGAGAGGTGTTTGCTGGTCTCACCTCTTGACGTTGTGAACTATGTCATTTTTTTGTTGACTTCTTTCACATCCATTTCCTTCATGCTATGAATCCTACCTATCAAACCTCATCACCTTTAATACCTCATATAGCCTTCCCACTACCTAGAATTCATTTTCTCCTCTGATATTTCCCAACACTGCGAACTCTTTGTTCTGGCGTTGCGAACCTCTTGCTACAAATTCATCGTTGCGAACCCCCCATTCCAGTTTTGTTGAAATCCTTCCTCTATAGAATTGACAAGCTCAAAATCAAAGGAGTGACTCTACATCCTTTTCAGCTGGGATTTTTGGTTGATCAACTGTCAAATTAATTTTAAAGATTACATGCATTTTTAATACTCCTAAAGGATACTCGTATTGTCATAAAATCCCTATTTCAAGCAGAGAATTCACAGGAGTATTTCTCTTATTGTAAATTCCATTTGCCTATATTTATATCTTTTGTTTGAAGAATGCACTCTCTCATTCCTAAATGTGCATAAAGTGTGTTGTATAAATTTTGTACAAGATCAACTTATTGAAAACAGTTTGCCATCAAAACCCTAGTATCTTATATCCCTATTTTCATACATCTACCTGTTATTACAACTCATAGAAAACATTCCCCGATACAAGTCATGGACAATCCATAGCACAAGAAGACTCATAAGGGAGGTAAAATATTAAGGACAAATCCCTATGATATGCATATTTTTTATTCTGAACCCTTGATCAAAGAGGCTTTCCAAAGGGTAGGATGTATCAAGTTTTGTCAAAGAATTCAAAGGGGGTGCCCAGAGGTGGCTAGGGAATTTGCATAAATTTCAATGGGACCAAAACCAAGGTTGGAATATTAGAGTTTGAAGTTTCATAATTTTCCATCTCCGTTGCAACAGGGAATCTAGCATCGGGCAAAATTGGTTCAAGGCTATGACACTAAATGCCTCTTTCTCCAAGGAGTTCCTCAAACCAGAATACCAGGAATACAATTTGTCCAAAGGAGTACCTAGAAATCATATGCTTGAAGGTTTTGATAAAATGTTGAAGGTGATTAAGAGTTATTTCACCTGTGAGGGGATATTTAACATGGTATACCAATACCATATAAAATTGTTGTTAAACTTCACAGGGAAAGAAGCTATAAACATCCCTTTTTATTTGTTCAAAAGTATTAGCAAGATGGCTGACAGAGTTCAGGCCAAATCCAAGAAAGTGGACACTAGTGTTTTCCACTCAGGTATTATCAAAATGCTAGTGATGGAAGAATTGAGAAAGACAAACAAATATTAGGAAAAATTCATCACTTCTTCACAACTTCAAATGAATGTTTCCCCCACTCCATAGTCCAAGCTTCAAATCCTTGTTCTTGATGAGAAGACTATGTATTCACAGGTGAGAAAGAATAGGAGTACTATGATTACTAAAGTTGATAGATCCAAAAAGGGAGATGAATAAGGATTACCTTCATAGTTTTCACAGAGGGAAGCTTCACCCATGCCAAATCCCACTCCAATGAAGGTTCCTTCAAGTAAAACCACGGGCCTAAGACGCAGAAAGTTGGTGTTTCCTTCACCCAATGCAGTTGATAAGGTCAAATATAGGATACCTCTTACTAGAGAAGCAACCAAGAAAGAAATCATTTTGAAGGATGATGCAGTAGGAGTTTCATCCCATAGGAAAGGTAAATCTATAGCTATTGAAAATCTTGTTGAAATTATTGACATCACTTCTCCTCAAGAAGAGAGCAATCCTACTTTTAAGAGGCTCAAAAGACGACTTAAAGAGGCAAGGGATGAATTTGATGAACTGAAGAAGGAGGAGTTGGTTTCAAAGAGGAATCTTAAGGGACTCATGAACATGTATCATGGAACTATTGAAAAATCCATATTTATATCCAAAAGGTTTATGCCCCTCCACAGGCAGCTCAGAAACCTCTACAGACATAACAAAGCTCACTAGGCACAAATCAGAGAACTAAAGATAGAACTTCAGCCTTTCAAAGAGGAGTTATCTAAGAGAAATCTATATATGTTGGCTAAAGTTTCTACCAGGAGGAGTTCCAGAGTTAGAAAATGAAGAAGTTGAACCCCTTAACCCATATAAGTTTTTGACAAGTTTCTTGTTTTTTGTATTTTTCAATTTTGAGGATGGTCATGCTTGATCAATCATGTTTAGCTACTAGGATGTCATATTCTAAGTCATATATAATGATCATAAGTTAATACAATAGTATGTTGAACTAGAGATAGTTTTGGAACACTTGAAGGCGTTATCAAACGAAATAAGATGCTACAGGAAAGTTTGCAGTGCCTGGTGCTGCGAACTGGCTTATGCAAACAGGTGTTGTGAACTCAGGTTTCGGAGTTTTGAAGGGAGGAACAATTGCCAGGTGTCAAAGATCGATGCAATCCAATTGTATGATGGTCAGTTATGATCTGGGAGGCCACCTGCCAAAGGGAGAAGTGCTCAAAGGGACACTTCATCAACCATAAAGAAGATGTTCAAGACGTTGCCAACATCAGCCTAAATTTTAACATTTTGTTGTTTTCTGTTATCCACCTATCTCCACACCACTTTGAGGGAACACGGATCCTATGATAAGGTTTTTATTTGAACTATAGTGTCATCACTGACAGTCTAGGTTATAAAAACACTATTGTAAGTATGATAGAAGGTTCGAATGGTGTAAGAGAGGACTCACTTTTGATATTGTGTGTATTACAAAAATACCTTCTCTTTTATGTATCAGAATTAAGATTCTATGGAAAATGAAAATCAGTTCTTTTTCCTTCCACTTTGTTGACTTTCTAATTCTGATTACAGTCCAGTGAAATATTCATTTGACTTATTTAAATCTCGTTGCAATAGAGGATTTGTTGTAATGTTGTTTACAGATATATCAAAATTCATCTCTTTGATTATAAGAATTTCTTGTTTCAGAGAGTTATGCTTTATATGTTTGTCATACTAACTGATGTAGCTGATAGAAATTTCACTTTATTCTTATTAAGTCTTCCACCTACTCATCCTTTTTCTAAAAACCCTGATCAAAATTATTCAAAGCCCTATTTGTTGATGCAAATCGTGTGAAGTAAGTTGTGATTTACACTATTTTCCTGAGTTTTCATCCATTTGCTACCTTATCATAAAAAATATCTTTAACCTATTGATGGGTGTTGGTCTTACACTTTAGTAGTCAAAGTGTGACTTTCAGTGCTAACAGATACTATCAAATATTTGTCAAGAATTATGCTCATTTAACCGCCCCCCTAGCAAATATCCTTAAGAAAAACTCTTTCCAATGGAATTTGGAAGCACAAAAATGTTTTGAAAACTTAAAAAAAATTATGTCCACAACCCCGGTATTAGCAACACCTGACTTCTCCAAAACCTTTCATCATTGAGTGTGATGCATCAAGTTTTGGAATTGGAGAGGTATTGATGCAATATGGGCACCCAACATCTTTTGAGAGTAGGAAATTAAATAAAACAAAATGCTTACAATCCACTTACAACAAGTAAATGCTTGCCATCATGCATGCATTAAAAAAATGGCACCAATATCTATTGGGAAGTAATTTCTTGATATGAACAGATCATAATAGTCTCCAGTACTTGTTACAACAAAAAACATTTTCAACCGAATAGAGAAAATTGCCACGTTTAGTATGGAAATTCTACATAAAAGAGGAAAAGACAACATCGTGGTTGATTCCCTATCACGAAAAGATGAAGAAACACAAGTTTTTGCAATATCAATAGCCATTCCATAATGGTTGGATGAAATCCAAACCGAGTATGCAAAAAACTTGGAGAGTTTCTCTATAATCAACAATTTAAATCAATACCCTAAGTTTGAATGGAAGAATGACATCTTATGGTATAAAGGAAGAATCTACTTAAATACCAACTCAATATTTAAAGCCAAGGTTCTTCAAGAATCTCATGATTTCCCAACAGCAGGTCACGTCAGATTTTTCAAAACATACCATAATGCACAAAGATCATTTTTTTGGAAAGGGAAAAGTGCAGATAGAGTATTACATGATAGAGTTCGGGTCTTTGAAGAAGATGGAAGGAGAGTCTGTCTCTGACTTCTCCAAAAGATTCAATAAGATGTATAATAAGATTCCTGCTGAGATAAAGCCCTTAGAAGCCTCTACCAAAATTTCTTATGCTAGTGCATTCGACCCTGACTTCTATCTTCTATTGAGAGAAAGAAGAGCTACCTCCCTAGCTTAGATGAAAGATGCGGCCATAGAGGTAGAATCTAACATATTAGCAACTGATAGGCTAAGAAACAAGACTAATGCAGATAGGAGAAAGGGAAGATCTAAAGCCTCAACTTCTAGCCCCTCAGTGCCTCACCCTCAAGTGGATGAACTGACCAAGATGGTAAAGTATCTGTCTGCAGAGATGGAGAGAATGAAGGTGGAGAGGAGGCAAGCATACAAAGGTACTCAAAATGCTAAAAACAAAGGAGGATTCAGGAGGCCAAACAATATTTCTCCCCCAACTATGCAAAGAGACCAGAGGGGAAGAGATAGAGAAGACCAGAAAATTCAGGCCCCTTTTCAAAACAATTTTGTGGTTGATGAGGAAGAAGGAGAAACAGATGGGCTTGATCCTGAAATCCACTGCTTCGGAGATGCTCCTCCTTTTCCTCATCTCACTCAATCATCATACGAGGAATCTCTCATGGACAATCATCTAAATGAACTTAGCAAGGGAGACAAGGCTAGTAGCAGCCAAGGCAGGTATAACCTGAGGTCCAAGAAAAAGATAGCAACACCTAATGTTCCTGAACAGTTCCCTAGAACATAGAAACCTGCTAGTGAATTAGGTGACAACAAAAAAGGTAGGAAGACCCAACCCCTCCCTCCAATGGTCTAGATTCATGTTCCTGAAGTGAGGGAAATCCCAAAGCTTACATCTTCTTTCAACTTTGAGCATGAAATTCAGAAAATTAGAATCCCTGTGCCCCTCACCGAATTGATTAAACAGGAAGAGTTCAAAAAATGCTTCTCTAAGATTTTACAGTCTAAATCCTCATGCTTTCCCATAGACTCCATCAATTTGAAAGATGAAATGCCTGCAGTTATTCTAGGCCCTATGGTAGAAGACATGAATGATTCATCCCCTCCCTTCTACACATCCTTGAATATACATGACAAGGTGATGCACAACCGTTTGATGGATTTAGGGGCTTCCCACAACCTCATGCCCAAAATTGTCATGGAAGAATTAAGACTAGAAGTCACCAGACCCTATCATGGCCTCTATTCTTTTGACTCTAGGAAAGTCCAATGTCTAGGAGTCATCAAAGACCTGGTCGTGACTTTGTTTCAATAGCCCATGAAAAGTGTGGTCATGGATGTTGTAGTGGCTGATGTCCCCCCCAAGTTTGGTATGTTGTTATCAAGATCTTGGATAAAAATACTGGTGGGAACTCTGCATATGGACCTAACCTATGCTACTATTCCATTATTTGGAGGGGAACATAAGAGATTATACAGAGAAGCCTAACTGGCCTATATAATCAGTGACGAAGCCAATCCCACCAAACATCCCATTTTTTCCCTGGACACTGATTTAGGTTCCAGTTTACTACAAATCACTAATGCTCCTGAGCCTCCTCTAAAACTTAGAAAGCAGCTCACCACTTCTCATGAATTTCCTCCCTCCATCACGCCCGTTTGGAAAATGTTTTTCGATGGAGCCTTTTCCAGGGAAGGCTGATCCAGATTATTTTCGGCACGAAATGAGAGTGGAGATATAATAAATAAATGCACAGAGATATTGCAGATATTCAATAATATAACATAAATGTATCAGATATGCAACCATAAACACAGATATACAGTAATACACGATTTCTATCAATCAGAGAAATGTACAGATACTGTAAAAATACAGAGTGAAAGACTCACTAGAATGGTGGCAACTTATCTCTGAGAAGAGATGTGACGGCTACTCTCATTCGCAAGAAGATGATTACAATGAGGCTCTGAAGGCCTTTTTACAATAAGCAGGAATGCCAAAAACCTAACCCTGGGAGATGAAGCGCCAAAAGTCATGTGGGCCCTGTTTGGGTAAATGAGTACATCAACTTCCCGGGGTCGTAACTTTTGCATACAATCTTCGTTTTAGGCATGTGATAGCTCGTTGGAAAGGTATCATCGAGGATATTAATTTTGGGGTCTCAATAATGACTTTGGCTATCATTGGGAACCTAGATCTTGAAAAACCTTCATTTGGGCCCTCAAAATGGCCCCGGAAGTTAAAACCTGCTAAAAATAGTAAATTGACAAAATTGCCAGAAAACTATTTTGAGCCAATCGAAAAAGGTGGGTGGCCACCGATATCCACTTGGATCAAATCCTCCCTCCTTAGGAAGCAACGGTCTCCATTGCGTTGAGTTCTCGGGGGAGAGGGAAAAGCATTTGCTGGATTTGCATCTGGGTGAGCTGCTTGTATTGTTGGAGACATCGCGCTGCTTAGTTTGTGGAAGTCTGTCATGAACCTGTTGAAGTTGAGACTGTTCAACACGTTGAGCTACATGAGAGGAAGGTGTGCAGAAGGATTTTTTGTGCTTTGCTGCAACCTTTTCGACCTGCTTCTGTTGGATAGAAGGTGCAGGGGGCGAAACTGTAGTGGTTGCAATGTCCTTATATTCCCCTTTCGAGCAGATTGTGAAGAAGATGAATTTTGCAGTATGAGATACTACCTTGCGACACTTTTTAGGTGGAACAATAGTTGGAACTACCTCTAGTATTCTGTAGAGATGACCCCCCAAAGTAACAATGACACTACGGGGTCGAGACTCATAAACAACATGGGGCTTCCACATATATGGTTGGCCCAAGAGAAAATCACAGACATCGAGTGGGGCAACATCACATAACACCTCATCCTTGAAGGGTTGGATTCCGTATGATAATCGAAACTGTTGGCTGACACAGAGATCTCGTCCTTGGCGAAGCCACCCAATGTTGTATGGTTGCGGGTGTGGTGTTGTCAACAATCCCAACTGTTTGACGACCTCTGCTAAGATGAGGTTCTTCTGGCTTCCGCTATCAATAATAAAATGCAACGAGGTCCCATTCACCCACAACTGTGAATGAAAAATATGCTCCCCTTCTTCAGGATCTGTTGGTTCTTCTGGTTGAATTGTTGTGGTCGCAACAATAGCAGTGGGGTCTGCGTCGATGATTTGTCTTTTACCATTATTTTCAGAATCAGATTCTGAATCAAGGTTTGGCTCCTTGTCTTTGATCTCGGCCACCAATGACTATTTTGAGAGACATTCATCGGTGTTGTGCCAAGGGCTTTTGTTGAACTCGCACCATTTTCCAGTGTCTTTCTTTGTCTTCCCGTGACCCTTCTTTTCCTGTGTCTTGGACTAGTTTTCAGAAGACTATTTATTCGGGCCGTCTTTGTCATACTTTGGTTGTTGCGGATTTGCAGACCCGAATTCCCATTTGTTCTGGTGCTTAAATTTCTGCTCAATTTTAACATCATATCGATAAGCAACATCGAGTGATGAGATGTCCAGAAAATCCATTTCAGTTTGGATGTATCTGTGTAGAGCCGCACGATATTTTAGAACCAAATTTCGCTCGGAGTCTTTGATACCCATCTTGGTGTGCAAGGTATGGAAGGTATTGGTGAACTCCGAAACTGCTTGGCCCCTCTCTTTCCGCAGTGTGGTCCATCTCATGTACTGGTCCTCATAGTTGCCAACAGGGTAATACTGTTCTTTTACCACATCCACGAAAACATCCTAGGTGGGATCGGCCCCATATATTCCAGACTCCTCTGTGGAACTTTGCTCCCAGTAAGTTTTCCACCAATGTTTGACATGAGGGAGAGCTTTGAGGAGTGAAAAGGTGATCTTTTCTTTGTTAGAAAAATTGTGAACAGAGAAATAACCTTCTAGCAGAGTTAACCATTTTTCTAGGGCTTCTGCATCTCTCTATCCTTCAAATACAGGAATAACAAAATTAACTTGTACCTTGAAAGGCGAGGTGCCTCCAAAGTGGCCGCTTGATGAAGATGTGCCTGATGCTATTGGTAGGCATTGAAGGATGTGGACAAAATTCTCCATCATTTCGTCCCTCTGTTGCGTGAGAGCTTGCTCAAGCAACAGATTCATAGGATCGTCTGCTCCATCGTTTTTCTTTTCTTCCACCATTGAGGGTTTATTGGGTGTGCGAGAGTGATTGTCTTCAAGAGAGACAAGCTCGAGACCCAAATTGCTATACTCGGACCTTGTCAGGGACATGCACTGAAAATATGATCAAGAGCAACCTGCTTTGATACCACTGATCCAGATTATTTTCGGCACGAAATGAGAGCAGAGATATAATAAAGAAATTTACAGAGATATTGCAGATATTCAATAATATAATAGAAATGTATAAGAGATGCAACCATAAACACAGATATACAGTAATACACGATTTCTATTAATCAGAGAAATGCACAGAGACTGTAAAAATACAGAGTGAAAGACTCGCTAGAATGGTGGAAGCTTATCTCTGAGAAGAGATGTGATGGCTACTCGCATTCGCAAGAAGATGATTAAAATGAGGCTCTGAAGGCCTTTTTACAATAAGCAGGAATGCCAAAAACCCTAGACATCCAAAAACCTAACCCTGGGAGATTGATCTAAAAATGAAGAAGACTTGAAAAACTTGAAAACTTATTGCAAGTGAAATGTCATGTGTTAAAAGAAAATGGATCAGTTTGCAACACATAAATTAAAGGATTACTTATGCAAATTACACATAGACAACAACATAAACATTGAACATAAACACATATGCACAACAATTGATAAAGGATTTCACCCCTCTTATGGGCTACATCTCCTGGTCCAGCTTCCAATGGATCATTATTATTAATTTCTCAAAAAGTGCTCAAAAACATGTCTTACAATGCTCAAACTGACAAACTGACTGCTCCAATGGCTTCCCAGCGTCCCAAAACCCCTGTCTGGGCTCTTTCGACACCTCAATCGGTCGAAAAATGAAGAAGTTAGGCCTCCTAGAAGTCTCCCTCTTCAAGCTTGATGTCTCTGGTTCTACAATTCACACCCTCCTTGAATGAACCTGGCTCACACGCTCATTTAAGCACAAAAACCCAGCACCGGGTGCAACCGCGCCAACGGTGCAAACCGTAGGACGGTTAAGGGCGCACCAGCCCCTAACCGCCTCGACACCTGGGCGTATGGCCATGTGACCTCGCGCGTTGATAAAAGGTGATTAACCGGTCATAACCGTGCAACTTCTTTCCCGCGCTCCGGTTCTATGGAAAACCACGGGCTATATGAAATAACCCCACCTGCACTCTATACAATGGTATATATGTTATATATATGGTATACGATTCACGCGCGGTCATTACAATGATAATACACGGTTATATGTGTTGTTCAATGGAACCATGGGTCGGGGCTAAGCCCCGACCCGCCCCCTTTCCATTTAATACTATGACCAAACTCAAATATAAATGTTTTGACATATAAAACAAGAAACAATGGTCGGAATGTTGGTTAGCGGAGGTTCGTTGGAACGTTGTATCGTGGGGGAGGTCCGGGGGTCGAATCCCGTGGACTCCCCATACCATTTTACATATAACCATACAAACCAGTCATCTAGTGACACGTGGCGCCAATGGATTGGGCCACGTGTCCGCACATTATTGGCCACCAATGACACGTGTCATCTCTCGATTCGACAAACATCAACCAATGAATGCGTGCCATGTCATTATCGTACGGTCTGTATGGACCTGCCACGTCAGACCGTACGGACTGTACGGACAGGTACAGTCAGCATCAATTTTTTGCCTGTTTGGCTTGGCGAACAGATCGCGATATCGTCTCCATACGGTGTCCATTTGACAAAGTAAATATACTGCTGGAATCAGGAAGACGAGACGGATGCAATGGCACTGTTTTTGTCGCATTCCAAGCACTTTGAAAATTGAGCAAAATTTGATCCCCTTATTACACCTCCCCATTGGGAAGCTTTTGGACCTCCAAAAGACTATCTCAGTCTATGTGAAGATGAGGGTATATTTCCCTCACCCTTCCAACCTCAATCCACTTGGCCTTGCTTGGATTCGTCCCTTTAAGACCAACTCGCAAATACTCCACATTTCCT
>ML807259.1:76053-89189 GCA_009831015.1 Picea engelmannii
CACCATTCCCTCCATCTCTGTTTGGAGTCTTGTCACCACCGCCTCCCTTATGCATTGAAGGGTTGGAGCCTTCACCCTGCGACATTATGTTCCATTCCATCATGACCTTCATCATATCTCTCAACTGTATGATAGTCTGCCTGGAATCTTCCTCTTCATCTGGAACACGTTCATGACTTTTTGCATGAGCCATGCTTGGTGAAAGTCTCACTGAAACTTGCGGTGAATGAAACTGCTTCCTCCTTGTTGGATAAGAACTTGGCTCCACAAGTTGACCTTCTCCTCTTGTGAGTTTCAACCTTGTGAGCATCAGAAAAAAAACTTACAAACAATCAAGTCTTCAAAAACCAGAGCTCTGATACCAACTTGATCTAAAAATGAAGAAGACTTGAAAAACTTGAAAACTTATTGCAAGTGAAATGTCGTGTGTTAAAAGAAAATGGATTAGTTTGCAACACATAAATTAAAGTATTACTTATGCAAATTACACATAGACAACATCATAAACATTGAACATAAACACATATGCACAACAATTGATAAAGGATTTCACCCCTCTTATGGACTACATCTCCTGGTCCAGCTTCCAATGGATCATTATTATTAATTGCTCAAAAAGTGCTCAAAAACATGTCTTACAATGCTCAAACTGACAAACCGACTGCTCCAATGGCTTCCCAGCGTCCCAAAACCCCTGTCTGGGCTCTTTCGGCACCTCAATCAATCAAAAAATGAAGAAGTTAGGCCTCCTAGAAGTCTCCCTCTTCAAGCTTGATGTCTCTGGTTCTACAATTCGCACCCTCCTTGAATGAACCTGGCTCACACGCTCATTTAAACGCAAAAACCCTGCACCGGGCGCAACCACACCAACAGTGCAAACCGTAGGACGGTTAAGGGCGCGCCAGCCCCTAACCGCCTCGGCACCTGGGCGTATGGCCATGTGACCTCGCGCATTGATAAAAGGTGGTTAACCGGTCATAACCGTGCAACTTCTTTCCCGCGCTCCGGTTCTATGGAAAACCATAGGGTATATGAAATAACCCCACCCGCACTCTATACAATGGTATATATGTTATATATATGGTATACGATTCGCGCACGGTCATTACAATGATAATACACGGTTATATGTGTTGTTCAATGGAACCATGGGTCGGGGCTAAGCCCCGGCCCGCCCCCTTTCCATTTAATACAATGACCAAACTCAAATATAAATGTTTTGACATATAAAACAAGAAACAATGGTCGGAATGTTGGTTAGCGGAGGTTCGTTGGAACGTTGTACCGTGGGGGAGGTCCGGGGGTCGAACCCCGTGGACTCCCCATACCATTTTACATATAACCATATAAACCAGTCATCTAGTGACACGTGGCGCCAATGGATTGGGCCACGTGTCCGCACATTATTGGCCACCAATGACACGTGTCATCTCCCGATTCGACAACCATCAACCAATGAATGTGTGCCATGCCATCATCGTATGGTCTATACGGACCTGCCACGTCAGACCGTATGGACTGTACGGACTATACGGACAGGTACAATCAACATCCAATTTTTGCATGTTTGCCTTGGCGAATAGATCGCGATATCTTCTCCATACGACGTCCTTTTGACAAAGTAAATATACCGCCGGAATCAGGAAGACGAGACGGACGCAGTGGAACTGTTTTCGTCGCATTCCATGCACTTCGAAAATTGAGAAAAATTTGATCCCATGATCAGAGATGAAGTGCCAAAAGTCATGTGGGCCCCGTTTGGGTAAGTGAGTACATCAACTTCCTGAGGTTGTAACGTTTGCATACGATCTTCGTTTTAGGCGTGTGATAGATCGTTGGAAAGGTATTGTTGAGGAGATTCATTTTGGGGGCTCAATTATTCATTCGACTATCATTGAGAACCCCAATCTTGAAAAACCTTCATTTGGGCCCTCAAAATGGCCCCAGAAGTTAAAACCTGCTAAAAATAGTAAATTGCCAAAATTGTCAGAAAACTGTTTTGAGCCCGTCGAAAAAGGTGGGTGGCCACCGATATCCACCTGGATCAAAGGCACTGGTGCTGGGGTATTTTTTGTGTCACCCGCTCAGGAAACCATATCTCTGTCATACAAGCTAGAATTTGAAGCTACCAACAATGTGGCAGAATATGAATCTCTTATTCTAGGATTAAGAGATGCAAAGGAAATGAGAATTTAGGAGGTAGCAGTGTTCGGAGCTACAAAATTGGTAGTCCATCAGATCAGAAACGCTTATCAGGCTAAGCATCCTCGACTCAGGAGTTACAAAAATGAGGTATGGGACCTAATTGACAGTTTCTTCTCAACATTTAACATTTCTTTCATCCCAAGAGAGAAGAATACAGTGGCAGATTCCTTGGCTACATCAGCAAGCAATTTCAAAGTGCCCTTGCCACCCAAATTTAGATACGATGTGGAAGTAAAATACAGGCCCTCCATACCTGACAATGTCAAACATTGGAAGGTGTTCGAGGATGATCTTGAGATCAAAATATTCTTAGAGATTGTCAAAGAATTTTCAGAGATGCATATTGACCAAGACTCTGTCTCTGAAGAAAAGCTTGATGGGGATAATTTTTTGGATAAGATTGAAGAGCGTAACATTGTGCAGCTGCCCAACAATCATATTCCAAGGGGACTGGTTCCTTTGGAAAGGATTTTTGATAGAAATGATGTGGCATTAAAAGGGGAAATCTCAGAGGATGGCGCTGATACAACTCAGTGCAACATTGGCACTGAGAATGAACCCAAGTTTGTCAAATTGTCCAGAAGTCTGACAAAGGTGTAGAGGGCCGAATATGATGAACTATTGAGGGAATTTGTTGATGTTTTTGCCTGGAACTATGAAGATCTCAAAACATATGAAACTTCTGTCATTGAGCATAAAATCCCATTGAAAAGGGAGGCAAATCCATTTAGGCAGAAGCTAAGACAGATCAATCCTATGTTGTTGCCTATCATGGAGAGGGAAGTGAAGAAGTTGCTACAGGCCCAGATCATCGTGCTACTGAGATATTCAGAGTGGGTGGCCAACTTGGTCCTAGTAAGGAAGAAGAATGGAGAAATCAGACTCTGTGTAGATTTTAGAAACCCGAACAAGAGATCACGAAAGGACAATTACCCCTTACCAAAAATGGAACATATATTGTAGAGGGTAACATGAGCGTCCAGGATTTCCATGATCTATGGCTTCTCTGGCTACAATCAAATCTCTGTTCTTCCTGAGGACAGGGAAAAGACGACATTTACCACTCCATGGGGCACCTTCATGTATGCTAAAATGCCTTTTGGATTGATGAATGCAGGCGCAACGTTTCAACGTGCCATGGACATAGCTTTCATTGGGGAAAAGGACAAGTTTGTGGTCATTTATCTGGATGACATAATGATCTTTTCAAAATATGATAAAGAACACTGTTGTCACCTCAGGAAGGTTTTCCCGAAATGCAGGAGTTTTGGCATTTCATTGAATCCCAATAAATCTGTGTTCGCCATGAAGGAGGGAAAATTACAGGGCCACGTAGTATCAACAGAAGGAGTCAAGATCGATCCTAGCAGAGTTGAAGCAATACAGGCCTTATCAATCCCAATATCCAGGAAGGAGGTCCAATCTTTCCTTGGTAAGATTAATTTTCTAAGGAGATTTGTTTCTAACTTTGCTGAAGGGGTGAGACTTTTAACAGCCACGTTGAGGAAAGGAAATGAAGTGAGGTGGACTTCTGAATCACAAAGTTCCTTTGAGTTTATAAATAAGGCCTTGACTGAATCTCATGTGCTTATCAGTCCCGATTACTCAAAGGATTTCCTTATTTTCTCCTTTGCCTCACCTGACACAGTGGCTGTTGTTTTATTATAGACAAACGAGGTTGGGCTAGAGAAGCCTATTGCCTATTTTAGCAGATCTCTAAGGGATGCCGAAGTCAGGTATGACATTATGGAGAAGTAGGCCTATGCCCTGGTAAAGGCTCTCAAATCTTTTAGAACCTATGTCCTGTAGTAAAAAATCATTGCCTATGTCCCCTCGGCCGTTGTTAAAGACATTCTTATTCTGCCTGACATAGACAGAAGGAGGAGTAATTGGATGGCCAATATCCTTGAGTTTGACTTAGAAATAAGGCCTACCAAATTAATCAAAGGTCAAGGTTTAGCTAAGTTTTTGGCTGAAGCAAATTGCAAAGCTTTGGGGATAGATTTCATCAATGAATGCTCAGAAAAGCAGCAGGTTCAGCTGTCTGATATAGACCCTCAAGAAGAACCCTCGTTGGCTCGATGTCCCTGGTATAAGGATGTCATATATTTTCTGTAGGAGTTGCAGCCTCCACATGGCCTGCAAAGAAACGAGGCAAGAGCTCTGAAACTCAAAGCAATCAGATATTGCCTTGTCGATCAAGTTTTATATTGGAAAGATCCCCTGGGGGTGATTTTGAAATGTATGAATCCACAAGAGGCTGATAGGATCATGGTTGAATTTCACGATAGCCAATGTGGAAGGCATCATTTCTGGAAAGCCACAACCTACAAAATCCTCAGGGCTGGATACTACTGGCCCACCGTATTCAATGACGTTTGCAGGAAGGTCAGAGCCTGTATCAAATGTCAAAGATTTGCAGGAAAACAACAGCTCAAGTCTTTGCCTTTAAAGCCTATGGTTGTTTTAGGACCTTTCCAGCAATGGGGCCTAGATTTTATTGGAGAAATCCACCCTGCCTCCAGTGGGCAGCATAGATGGATCCTGACTGCTACAAATTTCTTTGCTAAGTGGATTGAAGCTATTCCCACCAAGAGTGTTTCCCACAAGGTAATCATTGGATTCCTAGAAGACCTCATCACAAGATTTGGCTTCCCAATAAAGATTGTTACTGATAACACAACCTCTTTCAGGGCTGAGCCGTTAGCCAAGTTCTGTGAGCAATTTGGGATCAAACTCATTCACTCCACCTCATATTATCCCTAGGGAAATGGTCTAGAAGAGTCCTCCAACAAAATCCTGATAAGGATCATCAAAAAACTATTGGAGGACAACAAAAAGGCCTGGCATTCAAAGTTGAAATTTTCTCTATGGACCGATCGAGTGACCACGAAGAGATCTATAGGCATCTCCCCATTCCAATTAGTCTATGGAGCAGAGGTTGTTTTCCCTTCTCAGTTAGCCATTCCTGTAGAAAAATTCCATCAGGATCATCAAGAAGAGCCTAATGATATGATCAAGAGAATTCATCAACTAGTGGAGGTCCAGCAGACCAGAGAGCAGGTAATGAGTAGAATTCAAGGCCATCAGCAGAGGATCAAGCAGGTTTTTGATAAGAAGGCCAAGAAAGAGGATTTCCAGATCGGAGACCTGGTACTGAAATGGGATGCTCCTAAGCAGGATAAGGGCAAGCATGACAAATTTGAGTCCCTGTGGATCGGGCCTTTCAGGATCTTCGAAATATTTTCAAATAATACCTACAGGTTGCAAGATTTGAAAGATCAAGAAGTTTTCAATGGCCCTGTGAATGGGCATTTCATGAAAATATTTTTCTCTTGAGCCGCACATGGATCTTCTACGATTGTAAATATTGTTTTTCCTTTTTGTCTTTAATCTTCAAATAATTACTCCATAGCCCAACAGCAAGGCACTGAAGCTGCAAAATGAGTCCTTAGAGCATCACAGGGACGACTCTATCCCCCATGGAGCCTAATGTTAACGACAATTTTTGTCTTGGGCACAAGAGTACCCAGGTCTGTAGGTTGCACGAGGAGCGCCCAATCACAGCACGAAAAAATCTCATTTCGGGCTACAAGGCAAGCGAGCGGGCCAAGTTTTGTTGTCAGCGGCCGAGATCCATCTATAGAGCATAATCGACGGTCATCGGGATTTCGGGGCTACCAAGTATAGCACAAGAGATAACACCTATATTTCAAGAAAAAGTCTGGGTCGTCCGATCCAGTTGGGGCAGGTGGTAACCAATCGACATTACGGGGATCGACATTTCGGGAGATAGGGGATCTACCCTCCACTGCAGCTGAAATTGCTGAATGCAAAATTCCAAAGGCACCTTTGAAGATGAGTCCAAGGTCCTAGCGTCAGGTCACGTCAAGCGAGCCTGGGAATGGAGGTAGCCCCATTTTTAATGACAAAGTCATCTCGGTCGTTCATATGAAGGGCACGCGGTGCACATCCGTTCTTTCGCAGTTTGGTAAATCGGGAATTTGAGGAAGAAGCACATCGTGAACCCCAGTACAAAAAATCCCGAAAGGATCGAGACCATTCATCAGAAGGACACGCGTGGCACAAGATCTAGTCACGTCGGCATTTCGGTATTCGAGAGTTCAAAAGGTGAGGGGTTTTCCGTCAATTCACATCTCGAAACCCCGAACCCTAAAACGCCAAAAGCGCCCAGAGGATAAGCGCAGGGTCACAGACTGTGGTCACTTGGGGAAATAGAAAAAGTTGTACAAAGGGGGGAAAAGGTGTCGATTTGAGCTTCATAAGGGGGGCACCGTGTCCTCTGGGTGTCGGTTCGACCTGATCTCGATCTTGATACCTTCTTGGAATGAATGAAGGAGAGAGGGGGTGGTTGAAACCTCACCTCACTCATTAATTGCAAGGTATGGAGGTCCCAGCAGGAAGTCCATCCGCGGTAGTCCTCTGTACTGGTTTTTTCCACAGAAGTCATGTCGAGTCCTCGACTCACCAGGGAAGTCTGCGCATGATAATTCAACATTTAAGGGTTCATCTACCCCTTAGCATGAGCCATGCAAAGTTAAGATGGCGTATGACGGAGGAGTACAGGCCAGATTTGATTGAAGAGACACCCCATCCTGAAAATCTAAGAGGCCTCTATTAGGCAAATGTTTTGGAGTATATGTACTTAGTTTTGATATTGTTTTAGGTATCAATGGTTGAGCAAGGCTCTCGACTGTAAAATCTTTAATGAAGCACTAATTAGTCTAGTTATGCATTGACTCTTGAGACTTCTTGCCTTATGAATGTCAGTTCCTTTCATGTCTTTGTTCATACTATATTAGAACAACTCAGAATTGGAGGATCCAGTCGAGTTGTAGCTGTTATAGGATGATGTAGGTTGGATCACTGTAACAGCTGCGTTGTCTCTAATAAGTCTTGTGATTTTATCAACGCTGAATGACTTGGAATTGGAGGATCCAGTCAAGTCACCCCTTCAGTTACCCGAAACTCTGAACCAAGTGGATCTTGCATTTAGAGTTTTTCTTCTGCAAACTACTGAAAGGCCTATTGCCCGAGGTAGTTTTTCTCACTCCTCTCACCAAGTCTTCCACCTACTCATTTTACATCAACTCACTGACTGAAGTTATATCAATACCTCCTTTGTTCTTTACATACCAAACCTGGTCCCTGAGTTAGAGTGATTCCATCCTTGACCCCTAACCATTTGATCATCCATTAAACTTATCGTAACATAAAACTGATGGGCATTGGGCTTTGCTCCTCTCGAAATCCAAGAGTGACTTCTGACGCTAACACTTTACTTTCCATCTCATTCCCCCCAGGGTCACCGAGATTCCCCCCTTGAGGTGATTCTATCATCTCTAAAGTGACGAGAATACCTACCTAAGGCGACAGTGGGTAGGTGTTCTCAATTTTTTTTCCATTTGGTAGTTGGGTTAGGTGTGAAAGACAAACGAGTTTCTTAATGAACAACTTCACTCTGAATCCATAATAAGATATATAATAATATTTGATTGTAAAAATTCATGATGTTACAAAGATAGGGCTTGCATATATATATGCCCTTTATGGTTTTTATGAAGAGTCATGACCTTTTATTACATTAATGTTTTATTTTACTTTATTCATTATTTTAATGTCTTTATATTACATTATTTATTTATTGTAACATTTCCCTTCCCTTAAATTTTTCTTTGTCCTCAAAGCAATGGTGTTATAGCAAGATTTGCCTCACACTATGCAATCTTGCACAAAATGCCTTTTTCCATTTCCCTATGTAGACTTGAAGTCCTTTTTTGAAAATCCCAGAGCTAAGAACATAATTTTTCCAAATATACGCGCCATGCCTGTATTACATCATGCGTATACACAGGTTGCACCACTACAACCCGCATACATCAAGAAATGTGCCAAAAATTGAAAAATGGTGTTGGGTTTCAATGTCACGTCACAAGATCAATGATCCTTGGCATTCCATATACTAGAAACATTCTGAATCGACCCTTCAGTTCCACTTGAAGGCTATAAATGGGCCAAATCTGAGCTATGGAAAAAAGGAGAAAGAATTCAACTTTGAGAGAAAAGTTACTATGGAGAAATTATTCACTTCACATTGAGTCTACATCCCTTTGTCCTTTAGGTCTGAACACATTGTTCAACCCCCAAGCTCTTCCCTTATTGATTGAGAACTTCATTGTCTCTCTTATATGAGCTTTCCTTTGGTGGAGGATTGAAGTGGTGGAGGCCCAGCTGGAAGGAACTTAGTTTCTCGGTTCCGAACCGTGCCAACACAGAAGTTTGTAACTCATTTTCTTCTATTGATTATATCTTAATAGAAATACTCTTTTCTCGTCCAATTAATATCTCACAAATATTTGAATTATTATTCCATGGGTGTATTTGTTATGAATGTTGATGGATTATGTTATTGAATGTGCTAACGTCATATATTATCACCATATTCTTGCATTGCTTGGTTGTTGAGGACTAGTTGTAGGTATATTGCTTTGGGTCAAGTGCTCAACAGTGGACTTCATCAAACATCTAGATGAGGTAGTCCTCTTATCTTGTCTTGTTATCTTATTTGTTTATATAACATACTTGATATTAGAGTTGATTTCTATAGTCATTTATGTCTGTTGTGGTTTACCCCTAGCCATAGAGAGATTTTATCTGTAACATAATTGGCGACCATACTGGGGATATAATCTTATTTTTTGGGGTTTGGAGTGTTTTTCTCCTTAGATTTCTCTCGTTCATATTAAGTTTCTTGTCATATGATTTCTTTATAGCCTTTGTTCACTCTGAGTCTGATTTTTTCAGCCTTCTCCTTAGCCTAGTTGTGTTTTGATACATATATGCAGGTTTTTTTCTTGACAGTCGTGTACATACGCGTGTTGTACTTCTGCAAGTTGTGTACATACACGCTTTTCCCTTGAACAGTCCCGTACATCAAACTTTGTTGCTTGATTGATGAGTTTGGTTGTTGCTGGGTAGGTTTTGATGATTGCCGAGTCTTCTTGGGTCTCTGTAGTGACTGTTAAGTGTCTGTGGAATGACAAGAAACCTGTTTTTTGTTACATTTTTGGGCAGTTCCTTTCTCATCATCTTTTCATTTTGATTGTCCTTGCACCTTGGGCTCATTATTTTTCTCCTTGATATCCTACTTGGGTTATCTTTGTCTATACACAATAGAGTCTTTATATCAAGTTGTTGTTCAGTCCTTGCATTTTCATTCTCTTATATTGAAAATACAAAAATATTAGGCATTTTATATTGATTGACATTTTGATCCCTTGAGTCTTTTGTCATTTGTCTTAGTGCATGTAAAGAAAGATTGCATTTTATTTAAAATTGCAGAATTGAATTGAAAATTGCATTTTTGAAAAGCATATCATTTATTGGAAATTGAAGTTAGGACTTTGTGTTCTGTTCATATTCATTTATTTTACTTGCTGAGTCATAACATCACTAGTTTTATGACCGCACCTTTTGAGTAAGCAAAGCCATTAAAATTAACGCTATAATTTAAAATTGATTAGTAACGATTTTATTTTCTAGGGTGCACAAACTAGCTTAGGATTTAGAGCCTTAAAATAGGATTTTGTGAGTAAACTTCTCCAAGGCTATTAAATCAACATATGTGTCTAACTAAGGGAGTGGAGAAATCCATTGTATAATCGGTAATATCAGGAGGCTTCACTTACATTGGATTTAAGCACGAGGTCGTGTGAGGTTGGTTGAAGTGATATCCCCCCGATACCTTCTTAGTGTCAGATATATTTCTGGGGATCTATTCGTATATGGTATTAAGAAGACATATCAAGGTACCTATGGTAAAAATTTCAGCTCTTGATTCGCTATAATTATGGATATATACTCTGTGGAAGATAGGGTTTGTGACCAGTCCTGAAGCTAGTCAATAAACAAGTGTTCCGGGTAAAACGATCATAACTTATTCATAGAGAATCCAAATGACGTGGGAAAAATTTAATTGGAAATAGTACAGACTTTAGTTTCTTGTGTGCGAGTTTTAGAATCTGATGTTAAATATTGAGCGCAGGGCATTCTGTACAAGTTCGGTCTCCTGAATAAACCAGAATTGAACAAGGTCTACCATTCTCTCTATAACTTATTTTTGGGGAGGATTCAAGGAGTGAAACTTGGAGGAGTTTCAGAGAATACATTGAGTAATATTATTTACAGTATCAGAGTACTCCAAGAATTGAAGAATTCAATAAATTGAAGAAGTCTCAGGAAACATTATCAGGTTCTATGTGATGATTGGTTGATGGTGATGATTCAATATAAAGTTTTATTATCTCTCATATATTCTTGGGTGGAAGGAAGGGGAAATAATGGAGGGTTCAAATCTCTCTTGATATTGGAGGATTGTATATTCCTCTTGGAGGTTTATCCCTCCCTTTACATTTGGAATTTGTAGCTACCTTTGGAAGTAATTACTTCCCTTGAACAATAACTATTGATTATTTCTCATATATTGTGCATGGTGTATTGGTGTAAATATTATACTATTGTTCATTGCTCATTGGATATAATTGAATGGTTTAAGTATAAGTTGAAAAATGTTTTAAATTGTACTTGATAATGATTCACCCCACTCTCAGTATCAACAATTGGTATTAGAGCATGTTACCTTCAGTACAATTTAACCACTGGAAGGAAGACCCTATGCAGAAATGGAAGACAACATTCCAAATAGGATTCCACCATTTGATGGAATCAATTTAGAATATTGGAATAATAGAATGGAAACTTACTTGAAATCTCTTGGGGAAGATGTTTGGTTCTCAGTTTCTTCAGGATACAATGCTTTGAATAAACTAAAGACTACAACTCAGAAGGAAGCAAAACGGAACAACAAACTGGCAATAGATACTATCCTAGATGGATTGACAGATTCAGTGAAATCCAAGGTGGGATCATGTGCATCAACAAAAGAGCTTTGGGGCAAGCTACAAGACCTTTATGCAGGGGAAGAAGCAGAAGAAGAAGAAGAAGAAGTTGAAGAAGATTACAACATCTCAGATTTCAAAGAAGAAAATAGAGGTCAGTTCTTTTGCTTTAATTGTAAAGGAGTAGGACATGTTGAATTTGAATGTCCTCATACAAGGATTGAAAGAGATGACAATGAAGAAGAAGAAAATCATGAAGTATAAATGATTCAACAAGAAGATGAGAATCTTAAAAAATTGAAGCATGTTGAGATTAAAAATAGCAAGTTCAAAGACACATGTAGAAAACTAAGAAGTGAATTAGGTAGTTATGAAAAGACAGTTGTAAGCTTAAAGAAACAATTAGAAGATTTTCAGAAACTAAGAGAAGAAACCATTTCCTTGAAAACTCTACTCGAAGAAGAAAGAAGAATAACAGAAGTAAAGAAAGTCCAAATGATAAAGAAAGAAGAAGATTGTGAGAAACTTGAACAAGAAGTTGTCTCATTGAGGAAGAGCTTAAGAAACTCTCAAGTGCCAAAAGAATTAACACATCTTGGATGCATGGGTGAAACTTCATACAAAGAATATGCAAATACCAACAAGAAGGTTGAAGAAAGAGCTACACAGATAGTTGATAAGAAGTGGACCAGGATACCAGAAAGAATGAATGATTACAAAAGAGATGAATATCCAAGAAGACATCCTACCTTCAGGAATCAAAGAATCTTCAATCAGTATGAAGGAAACTACAGAAGAGTAGATCATGAACCCATATTCACTACATCACAAAGAAGGTCACTTACTCCCAGGTATCAAAATTTCTTTCTTGGTCATTGTTATACTAGCAAAAATTTTGGACATAAGGAAATTAATTGTAGAATCAATGAAATGAACAAATACACTAGAAACATGAATGGTGTAAACAAAAGATATGGAAATAATCCTGGATTTGTCAACATAAGTTATAATTCATTTTACCCATTGATGGACACAAATATTGTATGCTTCAAATGCAATTATCTTGGTTACAAAGCACGAGATTGTAGATATATGAATGAAGATGTCCCTATGCCAACCACAATATGGAGAAGGAAAGAGATTCCAAACAATGAATATTGCCAAATAGCATTGACCACTGAAGAATGTAAAGAAGAAGATGAATGGTACATAGACAATGGATGGTCTTCACACATGACCGGGGATCAAGACAAATTCATCAGCTGGAAGGGAAAGGGTGGCAATGTTGCATTTGGAGATGACTCATTTGCCAAAATACTTGGAGAAGGTGTAGTAGAACTTGGAAGAAAAAATGTAAAATCAAAGAATGTCCTATTGGTTGAAGACTTGAATAATAATCTACTCAGTGTTAGTAAAATGTGTGATCAAGGATACACTCTTATGTTTGACTCCTGAAAATGTAAAATCAGAGAAAATAACTCAAGAAGATTGGTTGCAACTGCAACAAGAAGAACAAACAACATATACATCCTAGACATGAAGAAAAGAGAGAAGATAGAAGCCACAAAAAAAAATTCCAAGGAAGAAAAAGTCCCAAAGACCAAAAATAAGGATGAAGTATTATTGAGTGCCACATGTTCAGGGGAAACAACCCCAAAGAAGAGAGTTACCTTTTTCCATTAAACTCAGGGGGAGAAGCCCTACCCTTTTCCATTGATGTAAAAAGGGGAGAGAAATTGGGATCATGATGATAGGGGGAGCATGAGTGTTGCCATTATTGACAAAGGGGGAGATTGTTGGAAGATTGGTTGTTGTCATTGATGTCAACCCCAGTCATGGGTTTTGGACCTCAAGATTGAGGAAGGTATTTGGACATGAAATAAAATGCACATGTAGATATAAGACCCATGGATGGATAGTATACATCATGTTTTTTCCAGTGGTATGTGGCACGTCACATGGATCCTCATGGTTGAGGAGAAATGAATTTTTGAAGATGACAAAGTGAATTGA
>ML807259.1:89239-103337 GCA_009831015.1 Picea engelmannii
ATGGTTGAGGAGAAATGAATTTTTGAAGATGACAAAGTGAATTGAAGAAGGAAGTACATGTAGGCCCTGAAGATAATTAAAGAAAAGAATTACAAAATAAGAAATTGTCAGGTCGGCCCTAATGTTAAAAGGAAGTGAAATAATTGGTTTAAATAAATATCATTATACATTCATTTGATACAGAAGTTGAATTTCAAAGGAAATCAAAAGTAAAGAAGGTCGTATTTCAAGGGAGGATGAAGTCTTTTGGTGATGTGTTCTAAGGTATGTTATTTTCAGGTCATCTTACCACTTTTGTTATAATTTTTTTTCTAGAATGATTTAGATGGTGAAATTGATATGGTATTGAGAAGACATATCAAGGTACCTATGGTAAAAATTTTATCTCTTGATTCACTATAATTATGGATATACACTCTGTGGAAGATAGGGTTTGTGACCAGTCTTGAAGCTAGTCAATAAACAGGTGTTCTGGGTAAAACAATAATAACTTCTTCATCGAGAATCCAAATGATGTGGGAAAAATTTCATTGGAAAGAGTACATAATTTAGTTTATTTTGTGCGAATTTTAGAATATGATGTTAAATATTGAGCGCGGGGCATTCTGTACAAGTTTGGTCTCCTGAATAAACCAGAATTGAACAAGGTCTACCATTCTCTCTATAACTTATTTTTGGGGAGGATTCAAGGAGTGAAACTTGGAGGAATTTCAGAGAATACATTGAGTAATATTATCTACATGATTAGAGTACTCCAAGAATTGAATAATTGTAGAAATTGAAGAAGTCTCAGGAAGCATTATTAGGTTCTATGTGGTGATTGGTTGATGGTGATGATTTAATATAAAGTTTTATTATCTCTCATATATTCTTGGGTGGAAGGAAGGGGAAAGGATGGAGAGTTCAACTCTCTCTTGCTATTGGAGGATTGTATCTTCCTCTTGGAGGTTTATCCCTCCCTTTACATTTGGAATTTGTAGCTACCTTTGGAAGTCATTACTTCCCTTGAACAATAACTATTGATTATTTCCCATTTATTGTGCATGGTGTATTGGTGTAACTCTTATACTATTGTTCATTGCTCATTGGATATAATTGAATGGTTTAAGTATAAGTTGAAAAAGGTTTTAAATTGTACTTGATATCAATTCACCCCCCTCTCAGTATCAACAATTTCTTAGTGGCTTGACTTAGGTACCACATAGGTTACTTGCAGGGGTTATTCTGCAGGTACCCTGGGTCAGATAAGGGTCAGACAACACACAACCTTTATGCAGGATTACCTCTCCAGGGGGATTTGACCGACTAGTTGTTAAGACCATGAGGGCCCTTATAATTGATGTTGTTTCCTCCAATATTTAGTAGCGGAGTCTCAGGCCCCTCTTGGGCGAGGCATACCTACTTTAGAGAGGGAGGTCCCTTTCAACCACTTTATCCTATTTTTGTGCATATTGGTCATTTGATTATTTTTGGTGTGCTCTTTGATTTCTAGTTGTCCTTAGGATTTGTTTTTTATATCTTGAATATTGAGTCATCGTGAGCTGGACCAGCTTCCCCGCAGGTCTCACCGCTTGTTAAAATTACCACCGCATTTTGAGTATTTGCCTTCTAAAAGGCGTAGATTTATTAAATGTGGTACACACACCTCCACTTATTAGACTTGTGATTCTACAAGGATGAGTATTGAACCGAGTCATCAAGATACTGGGATCCCTTCGACTCGCACACCTACTATCGTTAATGGTACCCCTTCGACTCCTTGAACCACAATGGTTGTAGTACCGGGGGCACCTATCATCACCGCTACCCGGCCTATAATGAAAACTCAACCTATTTCCATGAACCTGTTTGGGTCACTTGGTCATTCACTGAGCTATAATGTTTAGTCCATCCCTATGGCCTCTATTCCTTGTTCCTATGGTATGCCGAATTGTACTTCACAGTTTTCAAACTCCATCCCAGCCGTTGGCCCTAACGATAGCATTGGAATTGGGGGCACAACTCCTCCTTATACTCTGTTCTCATTTGGTGGCACTCATGTCCGTCAAACGACTCCTACCATGGGAGACATTCCTTCTTTTAACCTCGGGTATAATCCTGTTACTTCGGGATGTAGTAACCAACTTGGCAGACAAGCTATTGCTTATGGTCCATCCTTTACACCCACCTCCTCTGTACCAATTTCGACCAAAACGTTTGGCATGATGAATCCACCTTTATCCTCCAGATTCACACCCAGAAGAGGCCAGTTTCACACTTTGGGCAACCCCCAATCCGGAGCCACTCCGACTGGGGGAAGTTTTTTATAACCCTCACCAGAACATTCCTACTGGAATGATGCCCAACCAACCCCTTATGAATAATCCCAGAGGAGGGTCTTATACAATCCCAGACAGGGCCATGGTGCATACCAGAATCCTGGATGGGCTGCAATTCCCCAATCACAATATTTCTAGGGAGATTGGGACCAGATGCCACAACCCTGTCTCCCTTTTCTGGCCATGCTCAATTTTCCAAACTTGTTTAAGTTGATCAATGACCATGTGTGTCATGATCCTACATGCCCCCCCGTTACCACCAAGCTTCCTTCGGATATTCCAAAATTCGAAGGCAAGAATGGAGAGGATCCTGGTGATCATGTTACCACCTTTCACCTATGGTTCTCTTCGAATTCCCTTAACGATGATTCCATATTGTTAAGATTGTTTCAACACACCCTCACAGGGGTTGCCGCAAAATGGTATATCGAGATACCTAGGGGGGCATATGGGACCTTCAGTCGGGTGGTTTTAGTCTTCCTTAACCACTTCCAATTGCCAATTCATTACGATGCTAGCCAAGAAATTATGTCGACCTTATGCCATGACAAGTCCACTCATATCTCGGATCACATCCAGGAGTGGCGTAGACAGAAGAGGTTTATGAAGACCTGCATACCCCCAAAATTCTTGTTAGAGTGGTTCCTTAAATCTCTACAGCCTCCTATTTCGAAGGATGTTGCTACATCTGGGGTTACATCTGAGGAAGAAGCAATTTTCAAAAGCCCAATAGTTATAACTTATATATGCTCAATATGGAATGTTATATAATATTCTTCCTGACACACCAAGGTCAAACTATGACCCTAGACGAAATCCTCGGCCTCATGTTGATGGCATTGTAGTCTCTGGCAATGTGAAATCCGCAGACTCGGTGAGAATCCATTTGAAAGGTTTGTCTCTAAACCAGTCTGCAGGAGGGACAACTTCATCTGTGTCTTCCAATCCCACCCAAATGGTGACCAACAACCAGGAGGGAATAAGAAAAAAGGACATAATAATAATCGTAAGGGTGGGAAAAATAATAATAAACCAAAGGACAATGGTAATAATGAGAAGATGAATAATAATGATGATTATGGAAAGAGAGAAAGGCGTAAGGTGAATTTTCCCTGTAAAATTTGTACAAAGGATAACCTTACTCATTTATGTCCCAAACTTGTGGAAGCTGTGAGGCTTTTAGCTCTACCGCCTGCCATGCTGATGAATCCTTTTACACATAACCAACACATGGCCTCAAGCTCCTCAAATTCCAGAAATGTGGCAAGTGGAAGTCAAAACCCACCGAAACAAGACGGTGACCATTTATGCATCAATATGGTCAATTCTTAGGTTAATGTAGCCACTTGATATCACGATTATATTTCTCCACAAACTGTACTTGGTCTAGAGTCTCCTCCTCCTCCGGAGATACCCTTACAGATCGAAAAACCAGATCCACTGCCTCAGATTCTGAAAGGAGTACTCAAGTGCTCTACCCACAATCCTAATGCTAGAGTCACCCATAATTACTCTATTATTGAGGACTTGGGTCAAATCCCTTGTGCGATGTTGGCTCCGGAGGTACTCCAAACGTGTCCTTCATAGAGGAATGCCTTGCTATCTGTGTTAGGAGCTCTAGATCCTAGTGGCTCGAAAGTTATAAGGTTTTAAATCACATATGTGAAGCCCCTCTTGCCTTACCATGTGCCATTCCAAATCCACTTGGGTTACTCAAAGAATACCATCAAGCATACTGTTGTTGATGAAGGCGCTGCAACATGTGTGATGTCCCTAGTCTGTTGGAAATCCCTCGACTCTCTGACTCTCTCTCAGTCTCTGACCATGTTGAATTATTTTGATGGTTAGTAATTCCACCCTCACGGTATTCTTCCTACCTTTTCGATATAGTTAGGTGGGAAGACGATAGAGGTGGATTTCAAGGTGGTTGATACACCCCTCGATTACAACTTGTTGCTAGGACACAATTGGACTTACGCTATGACTGTCATCATTTCATCCATCTTTCGTACTCTTTGTTTTCCTCATGATGGGAAGATCGTGATGATTGACCAGTTGTCCTTTGCGTATGATAGCCCCAGTGCATCTGTTGGACCGTCGATCCCCAAGGTCGACAATTCTCAGTCGACAATTGAGAATATTGGTGTCGTAATGTATTCATACCTTATGGGTACATTCAACTTCATGGCACCGATTCACCATATTTACGCCATGTCCAGTAGGCCCGTTTTGTCAGAGATGTATGTTCCTTTCCACACTTCCTATTTTAATGATCCTTAGACCCTACCTTCCTCGAATGCATCTTGTGAAGGTCTATCGCATGTTGAAATGGCCATGCCACTATCGATAACAAATATAGTGTATCAAGGTATTCTTGACTCTTCCATCGATCATGATCCTACTACCTCACAAACAGACGAGGAGGATCCTGTTCTTGAGCCCGTATGGGCCACTTCGTCGTCTTGTTCATGTGACTGCCTTGATGAGACTTGTCCCTTGGATGAAGCTATCATTGAGGCCATGAATGGTTCTAACAAACCTTGGCATGATATGCATCATCTCTCTTATTTTCTCCCAGAGCTTGCTAAAATCGAACAAGATGACTTTAGATATACTCTGAGTGAGATAGTCGGTCACATCGTAGTTCCACTTGACACACAAGATATTTATGTTGAAGGAAATATGGTGATAATCTCCCCTACCATCATGATTGATATCTCTTGTACCCATGGCAATATTGAAAATGTACACATCGGTGCGGATTTTTCGCCAGAAGAAATCGTGATCTACACCGAACTCTTCAAGGAATTCCAAGATGTATTCGCTTGGTCTTATGAAGAGATGCCAGGAATCAACCCTTGAATTTTCAAACATGAGATTAAAACTTACCTGGATGCTAAGCCTGTTCGACAACGTCTTAGAGCTGTCAATCCACAGAAGGTCCCTGTTATTAAGGCAGAGGTAGAGAAATTGCTTAATGCTAGCTTCATCTACCTGGTTCCCTTGATTGAATGGGTACACAATCTTGTTCTTGTGAATAAAAAGAAAGGAACCATCCGTGTATGCATGGATTTTCGTGACCTGAACAAAGCTTTTCCTAAGGACAACTTCCCGACACCTTTCATCGATCAGATCCTCGACGAGTGTGTGGGAAGCAAAGTTTTTTCTTTCATGGACGAATTTTTGGGGTATAACCAAATTCAAATTAAACTAGAGGATCAACATAAGACAAAATTTATTTGTCCTTGGGGTACTTTCACATATTGGAAGATTCCTTTCGGCCTTAAAAACACCGGAGCAACCTTCCAACGTGCTATGACCTTCGCATTCCACGATCTTAAGCATATAGTTGAAGGTTATCTTGATGATCTTGCTGCTCACTCTCGTAAGAGAGTGGATCACCCTAAGCACCTTTGACTAGTTTTTGAAAGATGTCATCATTATCGCATCCGATTGAACCCTCATAAATGCATATTTTGCGTTAGGTCTGGACACCTTCTAGGATTTTTAGACTCTGAGACTGAGATCATGGTAGATCCATTAAAGGTTAAGGAAATACTTCGATTGCCTCCCCCACGCACTATTCGACAACTTCAAGGTTTACAGGGGAAAGATAATTTTTTACGCCAGTTTATAGTAAACTATACCAATATTACTAAGGGTTACATGCATATTTTGAATAAGGACACCCCTTTTATCTGGGATGAGTGAGCCCAAGAATCCTTCAATGCTTTGAAGAAATCCTTGGTATCGATGCCTCTGTTGAAGTCTCCTGACTACAGTAGAGATTACGATTGGTATGGTATTGGTTCAGGAGGATGATGATCTCCACACGCATGTCATATATTATCTTAGTCGAAACTTAGTTGGTCC
Organism: Picea engelmannii; assembly: GCA_009831015.1. NCBI lineage: Eukaryota > Viridiplantae > Streptophyta > Pinopsida > Pinales > Pinaceae > Picea > Picea engelmannii. The sequence continues at coordinate 95,431 of ML807259.1, forward strand.
TGAGATCAAATATTCTCATGTTTAAAAGATATCTTTGGATGCCTTTCATGCAGTCCAACAATTACACCATTATATATTGATTTGAAAAAATATTGTGGTTTTGATGTCAATAGATTTCAATACGTCCTTACCAGGCGTATCGTAGGGGGGAAATGCAATAAATGGATTGTCATTTTAAAAGAATTCGATCTCAATTTAGCTTCTACGAAATCCAAGAAATCACCAGTCTTTGCAGAGATAATATCTGACTTCCCATGATTGGATAAAGATTTTATTCATGTTGATTCTTTTGCGGATGACTACATTTTCCTTGTCTCATTGTCTGACCTTGTTGGCACAAGGGTAGACCCCGGGTTCAATGCTCAATATCATACCAACAAAACCCTAACTACCGACCCTTTCGGTAACACCTGCGAAGAAGATGAAGTCTCACCCGAGGTAGAGGCAGGGGTGGTTGCAGGACTCAGATGTCCGCAACCTTAGCTGGGACACAGATCTGTGATTATAGCACTTAACAATCATCTAGCATGGTTTATCCACCAATATTCAACCCTCACAACACTTCGCAGATAACACAGAGTATCGTAGTGAGTACTTCGATCATGGTTCAACCCCACCTTGGGGCTATGTCCACAAGATATGCTTCTTTATTATCTCAATCAACAGTTACAACACAGAGCTTCAAAAATCCTTGCTTCGCATAGGACAAAAGATCTGTGCAACTCACTAGATCCTTCTTCCTTGCACTTCAAAACCAAACAACTTTCAAGCTTCTTACAATCATGCACAAAGCATTTACAAGATACATCCGATCACATAGATCCAATTCTGTCACTAAGCTATCACATAGATGTACTACTTGTTGATACTGAGGGGGGGGTGAATCAGTATCAAGTACAATTTATAAACCTTTTTCAAATTATACTTAAACCATTCAATTATATCCAATTAGCAATGAACAATAGTATAAGAGTTACACCAATACACCATAATACACCATGCACAATATATGAGAAATAATCAATAGTTATTGTTCAAGGGAAGTAATGACTTCCAAAGGTAGCTACAGATTCCAAATGTAAAGGGAGGGATTAACCTCCAAGAGGAAGATACAATCCTCCAATATCAAGAGAGAGTTGAAATCTCCATCCTTGCCCCTTACTTCCACCCAAGAATATATGAGAGATAATAAAACTTTATATTAAATCATCACCATCAACCAATCATCACATAGAACCTGATAATGATTCCTGAGACTTCTTCAATTTCTACAATTATTCAATTCTTGGAGTACTCGGATCCTGTAGATAATATTACTCAATGTATTCTCTGAAACTCCTCCAAGTTTCACTCCTTGAATCCTCCCCAAAAATAAGTTATAGAGAGAATGGTAGACCTTGTTCAATTCTGGTTTATTCAAGAGACCAAACTTGTACCGAACGCCCTGCGCTCAATATTTAACATCATATTCTGAAACTCGCACACAATAAACCAAATTATTTACTCTTTCCAATTAAATTTGTCTCACATCATTTGGATTCTCGATGAAGAAGTTATTACTGTTTTACCTGGAACACCTATTTATTGACTAGCTTCAGGACTGGTCACAAACCCTATCTTCCACAGAGTGTATCTCCATAATTATAGTGAATCAAGAGATAGAATTTTTACCATAGGTACCTTGATATGTCTTCTCAATACCATATCAATTTCACCATCTGAATCATTCTAGAAATTTTTTTATAGAAAAAGTGGTAAGATGACCTGAAAATAACATACCTTAGAACACATCACCAAAATACTTCATCCTCCCTTGAAATCCGGCCTTCTTTACTTCTGATTTCCTCTGAAATTCAACTTGTGTATCAAATGAATGTATAATGATATTTATTTATACCATTTATTTCACTTCCTTTTAACATTAGGGTCGACCTGACAATTTCTTATTTTGTAATTCTTTTCTTTAATTATCTTCAGGGCCTACATGTACTTCCTTCTTCAATTCACTTTGTCATCTTCAAAAATTCATTTCTCCTCAACCATGAGGATCCATGTGCCGTACCACATACCACTAGAAAAAACATGATGTATACTATCCATCCATGGGTCTTGTATCTACATGTGCATTTTCTTTCATGTCCAAATACCTTCCTCAATCTTGAGGTCCAAAACCCCTGACTAGGGTTGACATCAATGACAACAACCAATCTTCCAACAATCTCCCCCTTTGTCAATGATGGCAACACTCATGCTCCCCCTATCATCATGAACCCAATTTGTCTCCCCCTTTTACATCAATGGCAAAGGGTAGGGCTTCTCCCCCTGAGTTTAATGGCAAAAGGTAACTCTCTTCTTTGGGGTTGTTCCCCCTGAACATGTGGCACTCAATAATACTTCATCCTTATTTTTGGTCTTTGGGACTTTTTCTTCCTTGGAATATTTTTCTGTGGCTTCTATCTTCTCTCTCTTCTTCATGTCTAGGATTTATATGTTGTTTGTTCTTCTTGTTGCAGTTGCAACCAATCTTCTTGAGTTATTTTCTCTAATTTTACATTTTCGGGAATCAAACGTAAGAGTGTATCCTTGATCACACATTTTACTAACACTGAGTAGATTATGATTCAAGTCTTCAACCAATAGGTCATTCTTTTCTTTTACATTTTTTCTTCCAAGTTCTACTACACCTTCTCCAAGTATTTTGGCAAATGAGTCATCTCCAAATGCAACATTGCCACCCTTTCTCTTCAAGCTGATGAATTTGTCTTGATCCCCGGTCATGTGTGAAGAACATCCATTGTCTATGTACCATTCATCTTCTTCTTTACATTCTTCAGCAGTCAATTCTATTCAATAATCTTCATTATTTGGAATCTATTTCCTTCTCCATACTTTGGATGGCATAGGGACATCTTCATTCATATATCCGCAATATCGTGCTTTGTGACCAAGATAATTGCATTTGAAGCATACAATATTTGTGTCCATCAATGGGTAAAGTCAATTATAACTTCTGTTGACAAATCCATGATTATTTCCGTATCTTTTGTTTACACCATTCATGTTGTGTATTTGTTCCTTTCATTGATTCCGTAATTAATTTCCTTATGTCCAAAATTTTTGCAAGTATAACAATGACCAAGAAAGAAATTTTGATACCTGGGAGTAAGTGACCTTCTTTTTGATGTAGTCCTTCTGGGTTCATGATCTACTCTTCTGTAGTTTCCTTCATACTGATTGAAGCTTCTTTAATTCTTGAAGATAGGATGTCTTCTTGGATATTCATCTCTTTTGTAATCATTCATTCTTTCTGGTATCCTAGTCCACTTCTCATCAACTATCTGTGTAGCTCTTTCTTCAACCTTCTTGTTGGTATTTGCATATTCTTTGTATTATGTTTCACCCATGCATCCAAGATGCGTTAATTCTTTTGGCACTTGAGAGTTTCTTAAACTCTTCCTCAATGAGACAACTTCTTGTTCAAGTTTCTCACAATCTTATTCTTTCTTTATCATTTGGACCTTCTTTACTTTTGTTATTCTTCTTTCTTCTTCGAGTAGAGTTTTCAAGGAAATGGTTTCTTCTCCTAGTTTCTGAAAGTATTCTAATTGTTTCTTTAAGCTCACAACTGTCTTTTCATAACTACCTAATTCACTTCTTAGTTTTCTACGCGTGTCTTTGAGCTTGCTATTTTTAATCTCAACATGCTTCAATTTTTTAAGATTCTCATCTTCTTGTTGAATCATTTATACTTCATGATTTTCTTCTTCTTCATTGTCATCTCTTTCAATCCTTGGATGAGGACATTCAAATTCAACATGTCCTACTCCTTCACAATTAAAGAAAAAGAACTGACCTCTATTTTCTTCTTTGAAATATGAGATGTTATAATCTTCTTCAACTTCTTCTTCTTCTTCTGATTCTTCCCTTGCATAAAGGTATTGTAGCTTGTCCCAAAGCTCTTTTGCTGATGCACATGATCCCACCTTGGATTTCACTGAATCTATCAATCCATCTAGGATGGTATCTATTGCCAGTTTGTTGTTCATTTTTGCTTCCTTCTGAGCTGCAGTCTTTAGTTTCTTCAAAGAATTGTATCCTGAAGAAACTGAGAACCAAACATATGCCCCAAGAGATTTCAAGTAAGTTTCCATTCTATTATTCCAATATTAGATATTGATTCCATCAAATGGTGGAATCCTATTTGGAATGTTGTCTTCCATTTCTGCATAGGATCTTCCTTCCATTGGTTAAACTGTACTGAAGGTAACATGCTCTGATACCAATTGTTGATACTGAGAGGGGGGTGAATCATTATCAAGTACAGTTTAATTTTTTTTTCAACTTATACTTAAACCATTCAATTATATCCAATGAGAAATGAACAATAGTATAATATTTACACTACACCACAATACACCATGCACAATATATGAGAAATAATCAATAGTTATTGTTCAAGGGAAGTAATGATTTCCAAAGGTAGCTACAACTTCCAAATGTAAAGGGAGGGATAAACCTCCAAGAGGAAGATACAATCCTCCAATATCAAGAGAGAGTTGAACCCTCCATCCTTTCCCCTTCCTTTCACCCAGGAATATATGAGAGATAATATAAATTTATATTAAATCATAACCATCAACCAATCATCACATAGAACCTGATAATGCTATTTGAGACTTCTTCAATTTCTGCAATTCTTCAATACTTAGAGTACTCTGATCTTGTAGATAATATTACTCAATGTATTCTCTGAAACTCCTCCAAGTTTCACTCCTTGAATCCTCCCCAAAAATAAGTTATAGAGAGAATGGTAGACCTTGTTCAATTCTGGTTTATTCAGGAGACCGCACTTGTACTGAATGCCCCACGCTCAATATTTAACATCAGATTCTAAAAATTACACACAAGAAACCAAATTTTGTACTATTTCCAATTAAATTTGTCCCACATCATTTGGATTCTCTATGAATAAGTTATGACTATTTTACCCAGAACACATGTTTATTGACTAGCTTCAGGACTGGTCACAAACCCTATCTTTCACAGAGTGTATCTCCATAATTATAGCGAATCAAGAGCTGAAATTTTTACCAGAGGTACCTTGACATGTCTTATCAATACCATAGCGATTTCACCATATGAATCGTTCTAGAAAAAATGTTATAGAAAAAATGGTAAGATGACCTGAAAATAACATACTTTAGAACACATCACCAAAAGACTTCATCCTCCCTTGAAATCCGGCCTTCTTTACTTCTTATTTCCTCTGAAATTCAACTTGTATCAAATGAATGTATAATGATGTTTATTTATACTATTTATGTCACTTACTTTTAACATTAGGGCCAACCTGACACTTTCTTATTTTGTAATTCTTTTCTTTAATTATGTTCAGGGCCTACATGTACTTCCTTCTTCAATTCACTTTGTCATCTTCAAAAATTCATTTCTCCTCAACCATAAGGATCCACGTGACATGCCACATACCACCGGAAACAACATGATGTATACTATCCATTCATGGATGTTGTATATGCATGTTCATTGTCCTTCATGTCCAAATACCTTTATCAATATCGCGGTCCAAAACCCATGACTAGGGTTGACATCAATGACAACAACCAATATTCCAACAATATCCCCCTTTGTCATTGATGGAAACACTCATGCTCCCCCTATCATCATGATCCCAATTTCTCTCCCCCTTTGACATCAATGGCGAAGGTTAGGGCTGCTCCCCCTGAGTTTAATGGGAAAATGTAACTCTCTTCTTTGGGGCTGCTCCCCTTGAACATGTGGCACTCAATAATACTTCATCCTTATTTTTGGTCTTTGGGACATTTTCTTCCTTAGAATCCTTTTGTGTGGCTTTTGTCTTCTCTCTCTTCTTCATGTCTAGGATCTATATGTTGTCCGGTCTTCTTGTTGCTGTTGCAACCAATCTTCCTGAGTTATTTTCTCTGATTTTACATTTTCGTGAGTCAAACGTAAGAGTGTATCCTTGATCACACATTTTACTAACACTGAGTAGATTATGATTCAAGTCTTCAACCAATAGAACATTCTTTTCTTTTACGTTTTTTCTTCCAAGCTCTACTATACCTTCTCCAAGTATTTTGGCAGATGAGTCATCTCCAAATGCAACATTTCCACCCTTTCTCTTCAAGCTGATGAATTTGTCTTGATCCCCGATCATGTGTGAAGAACATCCACTGTCTATGTACCATTCATCTTCTTCTTTACATTCTTCAGCAATCAATTCTATTCAACAATCTTCATTATTTGGAATCTCTTTCCTTCTCCATACTTTGGCTGGCATAGGGACATCTTCATTCATATATCTTCAATCTCGTGCTTTGTGACCAAGATAATTTCATTTGAAGCATACAATATTTGTGTCCATCAATGGGTAAAATGAATTATAACTTCTATTGACAAATCCATGATTATTTCCACATCTTTTGTTTACACCATTCATGTTGTGTATTTGTTCCTTTCATTGATTCCGTAATTAATTTCCTTATGTCCAAAATTTTTGCAAGTATAACAATGACCAAGAAAGAAATTTTGATACCTGGGTGTAAGTGACCTTCTTTGTTATGTAGTCAATCTGGGTTCATGATCTACTCTTCTATAGTTTCCTTCATATTGATTGAAGCTTCCTTGATTCCTGAAGGTAGGAGGTCTTCTTGGATATTCATCCCTTTTGTAATCATTCCTTCTTTCTGGTATCCTGGTCCACTTCTCATCAACTGTCTGTGTAACTCTTTATTCAACCTTCTTGTTGGTATTTGCATCTTCTTTTTATGAAGTTTCACCCATGCATCCAAGATGTGTTAATTCTTTTGGCACTTGAGAGTTTCTTAAGCTCTTCCTCAATGAGACAACATCTTGTTCAAGTTTCTCACAATCTTCTTCTTTCTTTATCATTTGGACCTTCTTTACTTCCGCTATTCTTCTTGCTTCTTCGAGTAGAGTTTTCAAGGAAATGGTTTCTTCTCTTAGTTTCTGAAAGTCTTATAATTGTTTCTTTAAGCTTACAACTATCTTTTCATAACTACCTAATTCACTTCTTAGTTTTCTATGTGTGTCTTTGAGCTTGCTATTTTCAATCTCAACATGCTTCAATTTTTTAAGATTCTCATCTTCTTATTGAATCATTTCTACTTCATGATTTTCTTCTTCTTCATTGTCATCTATTTCAATCCTTGGATGAGGACATTCAAATTCAACATGTCCTACTCCTTCACAATTAAAGCAAAAGAACTGACCTCTATTTTCTTCTTTGAAATCTGAGATGTTGTAATCTTCTTCAACTTATTCTTCTTCTTCTGCTTCTTCCCTTGCATAAAGGTCTTGCAGCTTGTCCCAAATCTCTTTTGCTGATGCACATGATCCCACCTTGGACTTCACTGAATCTATCAATCCATCCAGGATGGTATCTATTGCCGGTTTGTTGTTCCTTTTTTCTTCCTTCCAAGCTGCGGTCTTTGGGTTCTTCAAAGCATTGTATCCTGAAACAACTGAGAATAAAACATCTTCCCCAAGAGTTTTCAAGTAAGTTTCCATTCTATTTTTCTAGTATTCAAAATTTCTTCCATCAAATGGTGGAATCCCATTTGGAATGTTGTCTTTCATTTCTGCATAGGATCTTACTTCCAGTGGTTAAATTGTACCGAAGGTAACCCACTCTGATACCAATTGTTGATACTGAGAGGGGGGTGAATCAGTATCAAGTAAAATTTATAAACCTTTTTCAACTTATACTTAAACCATTCAATTATATCTAGTGAGAAATGAACAATAGTATAAGAGTTACACCAATACACCACAATACACCATGCACAATATATGAGAAATAATCAATAGTTTTTGTTCAAGGGAAGTAATGACTTCCAAAGGTAGCT
>ML807259.1:112400-127827 GCA_009831015.1 Picea engelmannii
TAATAGCTGAGCTAAACTGAAATAAAGTACAGAACATGGAATAGATGAAGAAATATGTCATTAACAACAAAAGAAGATTGATTCTGTATTGAAAAATAAGTGTCTTAGTACAATAGCCAAAGAGTATCCAAAATTGAACCCCCTAGTGCTCCAAATGTCTTTGGCCTTATAGCCTTACAAGATGAAATCTAGATCCTTGAAATATGGATCAGATTTACTAAAAATATTCAAATCAAAACAGATACAACAAGTGTAGGATGAGATCCTATAAAAATGGATCTAGAATGGAAGATCAAAACAAAATAGGAAAGGTCCTATTTAATGATTTCTAAAAATAGTAGATTGATGATGAAGTGCAGTTTTAGCCTCCCAAGGCTGTTTGATTTGGTCCTCCAAAGATAAAATTCGAATTGGGTGATGTGTCACTTGATCCCTATCATTTTTCCCTTGAAAATGACCAAATCTAGTCAAAAAATTCCCTTTTGACTTTCATCTCCAAGAATGGCCTTCAGATTTTGATTTGATAATTCATAACTAGCTTATTGAAGAAGGTTTCAAACCATTCAAACCCAAAAATTCTTGATCTGGGTGAAAATTTGGCTATTCTGGCCGTGACAGGCTTTCAACAGCTAATTTACCCTAAAATCCGCTCCTTAGCTGGTGAAAGGCGGAGCTTTCACCAGCTAACTAGTTACAATTCTGCCTTCTACGCTGGTGAAAGCGCAGATTTTTTCAAAATCAAATTTCTCAGTCAAAGAGAGTCTGTTTTGCATGCTTAAATAGTTGATCGACATCTACATATCCTAATATTTCCAATGGTGCTTTCAAATCTGCATTTGGAGCTCGGGAAGCTATCCAAATTTCCCCTACAAGATTAGGCATCGTTCCTTAAAAAATGCCAGTGCGTTTTTGATCGCTAACATCTGGCTCCAACTGGGATGGATACCTCCCTGTGAGGTCTCCAAGAACCTAGCAGACCTTGTGCCTTTAGTATTGGGCCATGGAGTCATTCATCCTTTTCGGTGGTTAATGAGAACACACAGGTGGTTAATGAGATCTCTTTCCACAGTAGCATATACCTCCTAATGTTCCCTTTCCCTCGACTCTAGCACCATCCTACAAGAGAAAAATCAATTTTTGTGTTAGAATTCACTAAAAAAAATTGTTTACAGAAATATATGTGGGCTGCAACATTCAGAGTTGCATATAGGGATAAGTATATGCTAGATGTATTTTGGAAAACCACGTATAATCACGCGTATATGTGACCCGATGAACGGTAGCTCGCATACACCTACAATTCTAATTTGCGCCCTAAATAACTTAAAAATTGAGACGTAAATAAAAAATGTAATCCACTAAAATGAAAGAGGAGGGGAAGAGGATTTACCGAGTCCAGACGATTGTCGATTCTGTCACTCGTAGCTCTTGCAATCACCAGTTGAAGATCAGAGGTAATTGTCCAAAATCCACTATTTGGGTAAAAAAGTAAAATGGTATAGTAAATTTGGTTTTTGTTACTATTTATAGCAAATTTTTACCCACTTTGCATAGTTTCGGATAATATTTTCTCCTAATGGACTAATACAATAATGGATTGAGTTGGTTTTTTTAGTTTTCTCCAAGGATTCTTGCGGTTTTCAGTGTTATGTTGACCGTTTGTAACTTCAGACATGTATTTTCACTACCCAACATATAGGATAGGTATCCATTCCATCATTCACACTTGCATCGTCCTATAATTGTCACTCATATGCCTTATCTACGAACCTATTTCTTAGCAACACTGAACTTTCTATTTGCTACTAGATGTGTCGTTATCAAATGGTGGAGACTTACCAAGCATGGGTACCCTAGTTAGATCCTCTACTTCATTCGATGACCATGCAGAGATTTTTTCCATAGGATCAAGAGTCCCTTATAGCTAATACATGACTTTATGTTAAACCTCATTTCTCACTCATAAACATGATGACCTATACCTAGAGGACTCCCAAGCGAGTTTGATTTAAGCTCTTTTCTTACTCGTTTTCAAAAAGCAAAAAGATATCCAAGTGAACTTGTCTCTTTCACACTCGTAATTGGATTTGAAAGGAAGTCTATTTGGTACATGTTTATCCCTTTTTCAAACCAAGTAGAATAAGATTATGAAAAAAGAAATTTTTTGGTGTAAAGTTGTGATTGCATCTCATGCCCTTGCTTGTAGTATTGAGCCTATTGTTGGTTCTCACTTTGCGTTATAAACCGTTTTCCTCAACATTTTTTCATCCTCAACCAAGTAGAGCCTTGTTTATATCCTTCGTAACTTGACACACTATACCCAGGAGGGAACATTCCCCCGAGTGTCCATATCCCGCATGCACTTCCTTGCATTGAGCATAGGTATGTTCCACTACTGGAACTAGTTTTTCTTAGTTGTGACACTCGTTTCCTCCTCTATATCATAGCATTCATTTGACTATGAAAAAACAAAAAAAATACGGGCGGGAAGGGATTATTATCTCATATTGGCAGCAGTCGTGTTGCCTTTGAACAGAGAACAATTTTTTTTGAGTCCACTTGTCATCATAATTTTGGGTTTAGCATGACCTTAGGAAGATGAGCTCATTACAGAGAGTTTACTCCCCCGACTGGTTACTCTTCTAGTCCCTATGGAGAGTTTGATTGATGCCTCTTGCATCTCATGGTTTCATCATTGAGTCTATGCTACTAGATTCTTCCATATGTCTCATGCTCTTATTCAAAGGATGTCTATCAACCTATGTCGTCTTCTCCTAAGAACTCTTGACTTTGCATGTTGTCCATACCCTCATTTTGTCTCAGAATCACATGAAGTTGTAGTCCCATTGTGCACCCTGGTCCTACTTTCCTCATTGGTAGGTAGCCTTAAACCCAACAGTCGACATTTCATCATTGGTCGTTGACTGGGTGGTTTCCCTTGTGTTCGACGACAAGACATCTATTCACACATGGGGATTCGTGTAGTGTCTTGGATTCCATTAGCCTTATTGGTGGTTTCCTTTCCCTTTTCAGTAGTTTTCCTCATTGGATGTTATTCAAAGGGTCTTTTTCGTGTACCGCTTTCACCTGGAACACGCGAAAGACACATAGGGTCATTGGTTCATGAACATGTTCTTCATCTGATTTCCTCCAAATCATGAAGCTCCTTCTTTATACCTCATGTTGAATGATGAGATATTCCTTAATGCTCTCCTTTCATCAGGTCTCCTTCCATCGACTTCAACTCATCTATTCTAGAGACGAGACCTAGAGTCGTATAAGTACCTAGAGGCTTGCAGTCATTAGTGGCAGGTTCTTTCTCCATTGACAGTTGGGAATACATCAATGTCTCCTAATCGATGGATTATTTAATTGTTCAACCCTGAATCCTTTATTCATACTTGTAAGAATGTACTCGGTGTCTTGATACCTACTTTCATCATCAGTAGGCTGTCTCACATTTGTTAACGGTATACCTCAATGACTGGTAATGAAAATAAGTCTCATTGTGTTTGACCTCAATTCCTTTATTCACATGATGTAGACTTGCACCTTTGGTGGATTGTGTAGAAGACTTGAAGACATCAATTTGTAGTCACAACTTTCCTAAGTTGTTGCTACCATTTCATTGGACCAGTACCTATGTGACTTCAGTGATCATGGGAGCTCATATTGTACTCCATTGTATATAGATATCTTCAGATTGATTTTGAGACTGGTTTTACTGGGCCTTGTTCATGACTATGACAACCTTTGGCATGTAACCACATTTGTATTTTCCTATTCATGGCCATGGACAATTGTTTGGTATATTTTCACATGGATCTGTAGTGTAATTCAAATTTGCATCCATGTATGCAAAGTCAGTACAGATTATAATGAGAAACTAGTTCTTCCAGCTCGGTCCCCATTACTCCACTTCTGGGTTTTATAATTTATTTCATCCATCACAAATACTCCTCTGACCTCACACATTAGGGGGCATCTGTTATAGCAAGATTTTCCTCACCCTATGAAATCTTGTACAGAAGGCCTTTATCCATTTCCCTATGCAGACTTGAAGTCCCTTTTTGAAAATCCCAGAGCTAAAAACATAATTTTTCCACATATATGTGCCCTGCCTATATTACAACATCTGTATACATAGGTTGCACCACTACAGCCCGCGTACATCGAGAAATGTGCCCAAAATTGGAAAATGGTGTTGGGTTTCCATGTCACGTCATGAGATCAATGATCCTTGGCCTTCCATATATAGGAAATGTTCTGACTCGACCCTTTAGTTCCACTTGAAGGCTATAAATGGGCCAAATCTGAGCTATGGAAAAGAGGATAAATAATTCAACTTTGAGAGAAAAGTTGCTATGGAGAAATTATTCACTTCACATTGAGTCTACATCCCTTTGTCCTTTAAGTCTGAACACATGGTTCAGCCCCCAAGATCTTCCCTTATTGATTGAGAACTTCATTTTCTCTCTTCTATGAGGTTGCCTTTGGTGGAGGATTGAACTGGTGGAGGCCCAACTAGAAGGAACTTAGTTTCTCGGTTCCGAACCGTGCTGACACGGAAGTTTGTAACTCATTCGCTTCTGCTGATTATATCTTAATATAAATACTCTTTTCTCGTCCAATTGATATCTCAAAAATATTTCTATTATTATTCCATGGGTTTATTTGTTATGAATGTTCATGGATTATTCTATTGAATGTGCTAACATCATTTACTATCACCATATTCTTGTGCTGCTTGGTTTTTGAGGACTAGTTACAGGTATATTTCTTTGGGTCAAGTGCTCAACGATGGACTTCATTGAACGTCTGGACGAGGTAGGCCTCTTATATTTTCTTGTTAGCTTATTTTTTTATCTAACATACTTGATATTAGAGTTGATTTGTGTATTCATTTCCATCTGTTGTGGTTTACCCCTAGCCATAGAGAGATTTTCCTCGTAACAAATGGTAAGGAAGGATGTAACTGGCGAAAGTGCTCTGACTCCCATGTTGCATCTTCTTCTGGTATATTTTTCCATTTAATAAGATATTCCTTGATTACTCGAGAACGTAATTTCTTTTCCCGAGTGGCAATATAGGCTTCGGGCTCTAAAATGATTCTTCCTTTCTCATCCAACATAGGAAGCATAGTTTGCGCCTTTTTTTGTTTCCCCAAGACTCTCTTTAGACATGATACATGAAAAATGTTGTGGATGTGACTTTTATCTGGTAAATCCAACTGGTAAGCTACATGACTGATTTTTCTATTTATTTGATATTGTCCATAAAATTTTGGAGCCAATTTATTCTTCCCATGTTGTTTAAGGGATAATTGTTTGTAAGGTTGAATTCTCACAAATACCCATTCTCCTATTTCGAACTCTCTTTCTGTTTGGTTTTGATCAACTTGTTGCTTCATTCGATTCCTTGCAACTATTAATTTTTCTTTGAGTAACTGAATGATTTTCTGACTTTCTCCTAAATGGTATTTTACTGACGCAACTTTTGTGTGGCTAGTGGCCAACTCTTTCCAAGATGGAGGTTTGTAACCATAAAGATCTTGGAATGGTGTCATTTTAGTTGATGTGTGATAAGTGGAATGATACCACCACTCAACAAGGTGCAACCATTGAAACCATTTATTTTGTTTGTCGGAGATAAAAAAGAAGAAGATAGGTTTCTAAACATTTATTGACAACTTCTATTTGACAATCTATTTGAGGGTGGTAAGCTGAGCTCATATTAAGAGAGGTTCTGATCTGTTTGCAAAATTCTCTCCAAAAATTCCCTTTAAATTTGGCATCTATATTGCTGACGATAACCTTATGAAACTCATGTAATTTGCAAATATTTTTACAGAATATTTCAGCTATTTGTTTTTCTGAATTTGTTTTCCTTAGTCCAATAAAGTGTGCATACTTGGTTAATCTGTCTACTACTACTAATATTTTATCTTTTCCGTCGGATATGGGTAGTCCTTCAATGAAATCCATTGAAATTTCTTCCCATTTTTTGTTGGGAATGTGTAACGGGTGTAGTAACCCAGGGGTTGACACATTTTCATTCTTGTTCCTTTGACAGAGATCACATTATTCTACAATTTTTTACTTATCTCCCCACTGCCTTAGGAAAGCACCATCTAGAGCTTCAATTCCAGCAATAGATCTGGGGACCAATCCCCTAAACCATTTCCTCACCTCACCATCCAGGCTCTGGATGAAGACTCTCATCCAGACATCTTCATTTTCAATGTTCAGGTTGTCTGCATAACTGTAGAAAGCAGCCAGGTGCTCTTCCGTGGTTATGTCCCCTTCGCCAGTGAACTTGGGCATATACTTCAGGTAATCTCCAGTAGGGAGAGGATTCATAGGATGGGGTAGGATTAAGGGAGCATATCTGGCAGCGACTATGGAATCCATCCTATTTAGAGGGGGATTAGCACAAGCCATAGGAATATTAGGTGGAGGAGAACTTGGAGGAGAAGGAGTTCGCAAAGGGGCTACTGGGAATGAGTCTCTAAGTAGAATGGGAAACAATAGGGGATTTAGGGAGAAGGCTAACAGGCTTAAGTCAGTAGATGTTTCTCTCAGTGCAGAAGTGGCAACAGTAACAAGAGGAGGAGTGGTAAAGATAGGAGTGGGGCAATCTTCTGTGGTTCTGGGTCTACGCCAAAGTATAGCTTCAGGGGAGAGGGGAGTGACAAGGATTTCTCCCTCCAATCCCAGACCAGGAGGGGAAAACTCAGTAGGAACACTCCCGAAATTCAGGAAACGGGAAACTTCAGAAAAAGGTCTGTTAAGAAACTGAGGAGGAGAAAATGGAGTTCCTACAGAAGGAGATGGCGGATTACCTAGTTCGGCGGTGGAAGCTTCTCCTTTAGAGGCCTTTCCTTTTCTGAGAACCACCTCCGGATCAGTTTCAGGTGTAGCTAGAGGCAGTTGTGGATGGGACCACGTGTGTCTGCCTCTGAAAGCCACAATTAACATGGCAAGTTCGCCACAGTGGATTCGTCACAATGGAGTCTCCAGGTGCATAGTAGCAATCTTCAAAGGCTCTGATACCTGATGCACCTTCAGAATCAGAGGCTCAATGTCATTCAATCCCGGGGAAAATTTTCAACTTCGTCCCCGGCAATGGCGCCAAAAATGTTAGTGTCAAAAGTCACTCCTGGATTGCGAGAGGAGAAGAGCCCAACGCCCATCAGTTTTATGTCACGATAAGTTTAATGGATGATCAAATGGTTAGGGGCCCTAGACGGAATCACTCTAACTCAGGGACCAAGTCTGGTATGTAAAGAATAAAGGAGGTCTTGATCTAACTTCAGTCAGTGAGTTGATGTAAAATGAGAGGAGTTAGCAAAACTACCTCAGGCAACAGGCCTTTCAGCAATTTGCAGAAGAAAAACTCTAAATGAAAGATCCTCTTGGTTCAGAGTTTCGGGTAACTGAAGGGGTAACTTGACTAGATCCTCCAATTCCAAGTCATTCAGCATTGAGAAAATCACAAGACCGATTAGAGACAACGCAGCTGTTACAGTGATCCAACCTACATCATCCTATAACAGCTACAACTCGACTGGATCCTCCAATTTCGAGTTGTTCTAATACATTATGAACAAAGACATGAAAGGAACTGACATTCATAAGGAAAGAATTCTCAAGAGTCAATGCATAACCAGATTAACCAGTGCTTCATTAAAGCTTTTACAGTCGAGAGCCTTGTTCAACCATCAATACCTGAAACAATATCAAAACTAAGTACATATACTCCAAAACATTTGCCCAACAGAGGCCTCTTAGATTTTCAAGATGGGGCATCTCTTCAATCAAATCTGGCCTGTACTCCTCCGTCATACTCCATCTTAACTCTACATGGCTCATGCTAAGGGGTAGTTGAACCCTTAAATGTTGAATTAGCATGCACAGACTTCCCTGGTGAGTCGAGGACTCGGCATGGATTCTGTGGAAAAAACCAATACATAGGACTACCACGGATGAACTTCCTGTCGAGACCTCCATACCTTTCAATTAATGAGTGAGGCGAGGTTTCAACCACCCCCTCTCTCCTTCATTCATTCCAAGCAGGTATCAAGATTGAGATAAAGTCGAACCGGCACCTGGAGGACACGGTGCCCCCCTTCTGAAGCTCAAATCGGCACCTTTGGCCCCCTTTGTACAGCTTTTTCTATTTCCCCAAGTGACCACAGGTTGTGACCCTGTGCTTATCCTCTGGGCACTTTCGGCATTTCGGGGTTCGGGGTTTCGAGATGTGAATTGACGAAAAAATCCTCACCTTTTGAACTCTCGAATACTGAAATGCTGACGTGACTAGATCTTGTGCCACGCGTGTCCTTCTGATGAATGGTCCCGATCCTTTCGGGATTTCTTGTATCGAGGTTCACGATGCGCTTCTTCCTCAAATTCCCGATTTACCAAACTGTGAAATCACGGATGTGCGTCGCATGCCCTTCAGATGAACGATCGAGATGACTTTGTCATTAAAAGGGGGGCTACCTCCATTCCCAGGCTCGCTTGACGTGACCTGGCGCTAGGACCTTGGGCTCATCTTCAAAGGTGCCTTTGGCATTTCGCATTCGGCGATTTTAGCTGCAGTGGAGGGGAGATCCCCTGTCTCTCGAAATGCCAATCCCCGTAATGCCAATTGGCTTCCACCTGCCCCAACTGGATCGGATGGCCCAGACTTTGTCTTATATAGGTGCTATCTCTTGTGCTATATATCGGGCAACTTGGTAGCTCCGAAATCCCGATGACCATCGATTTTTCTCTATAGATGGATCTCAGCCGTCGACAACAAAACTTGGCCCGCTCGCTTGACTTGTATCCCGAAATGAGATTTTTTCGTGTTGTGCTTGGGCGCTCCTCATGCAACCTGCGGACCTAGGTACTCTTATGCCCAAGACAAAAATTGTTTTTAACATAAAGAGATGAAGGAGATTCCCCCTATAGGTCAATATAGAAGATGCAGAAAGGCTTGGTAAATAGTATTGGTGATATCCAATAGTTTCCAAGAGATAAGAACACCTACAAAGAGGGATGTACCTTCCCGAGACACAAGAAAAGGTCGAGTATATATGTATAATGTTAGGTGGAAAATAATGTTAGTCTTATTGTCCCTAATTGTAGCAGTAAACAATGATGTATGTCAGCCATAAAATGATGATGATAACTGCAAAACAAAGTTGATTAAATCTTAATAATAAGTACAAGAGATAAGCTAGTAACTGGATAGTTTAACTCAAGAAGATAGCATGAAACTTTAGCAACAATGTAAGGTTGTTGTAAACAAGTTCTGCAAAAGTAATTATCATCCTTATGGCTGTAACAAACAAGTTATTACAGAAGATAAATAAACCATCAAAACTTTCCAATAATTCACCCAAAAGTGCGCTAGTCTTAGTAGATTACTATGGCAAAATTTTAGCAACTTTCCACGGTTGAATAGCAAGTTATAAATGAAAATGTGTTAGGGTTTCTGCAGCCCTAATGGATGTAGATAAAAGGTTATAAAAGAAGAAAGAAATACTTATGAAATTAAGACACCCTAATGGCTATGACAAGCCTAGAACATCAAGAATAGATTTCAATTTAAACAATTTGATTATCTTGTGTTTTCACGTATCCCAATGCAATAGTTTTATTTCTCCAATGAAAATTGAAAATGACTAGTGCTTTAACTATTGGGTTATGGATTCAAAAAATGAGTTAACTATACTACTTCCTTGGGGGTGTAAACCCTCTTAATCCCCAAGGCAAGTAAAGCTAACTAGGAAGTGCTAGGAAGGCATAAGCCATTTTGCTTCTCCTAGCACTACCTTAAACAAAACATTATTTCCAAGACGAATATTGATGAGCTTAGTGGGGTTGTATGCACTTATACTCCCCAATAAATTCAACTAGTTAACCTTGCAACCAAGAAAAAGAGACAATAACAAGATAAAACCCTTCACCTAGAGAAAGAATTAACAAGAGAAACTTCCACTTTACCAAGATTTATCCACCAATATGCAAGAGAAACACTCCATAAGAGGTAGCACACCACTTCCTTCCACCAATATCAAAGTAAACCATAACAAATGAGAGAGAGAGAGAGAGAGAAATCCCAAGAGTAGCGAATATTTCAGCCAAGTACTTCTCACAATAGGAGAGTTATGTTATGAAATGAGATTCAAATGATCTCTATTTATAAAAAAATGTCTAAAACATAGTTTTTCCACTCATTTAGGGTAAACCACAAAGTAAGGGGCCAACAACCCTTAATTTTCCTCTTAAAAAATTCAAATTTCACTTTTAATCATTAGAAACCCTAAAATAAGATGATGTCACCCCTTTAGGGCAACATTTTGGCATATTTAACAAATCATTGGGGTTGGGGATGGAACGTTTTTCCTTCAAAGGCCTTCTCCTCATGCGTTATAGTATTTTCCCACAATTCAACGTGGTCTCTCCATCAAATGATGCCAAGTTTCAATGAAAACTAACTCCACCACCATGACTCGAACCCTAGGTGACGTCAAGCACTTTCTTTGTGACGTTTTACCCTCAGGGAGATTTTGTTGGGCTAGAAAGGGGTTGAGTGAGGTCCTCCATGGTGTCATCTCATGCCTCCAAAGGTAGTCCTCATCATCCGGCATGTGGGCCCTTGGTATCCATCCTGTGCGCTTCTTTCCCCATGGAAGCCCAAGCTGGCTTGTTCTCCCAAAACTGGTCACCAAACAAGGTCCTGCAAAACAAATGGGTATGCCTCCAAGGATATAAAGTCAAAATATCATGGTAAGTGAAAACCACATCTAATAAAAAACAATCACCTAAACATGTTCATCAAAACTACTTCATCAAATTAAACAAGTGCTCAAAGACCCTATAAAATTGACCAAGTTTACGTATGGGAGGGGTGTCATAAAATTCCTATTGGGTAGACCAAAACCCTGAAGTAGGGGATACTCCCAAGGATTCCCTTTCAATGATGAGGTGGGTAGGGGGTTAGAATTCATAGGTCAATGAGTTTCATGGTATACAAGGGCTCTTATTATCTCATTTATGGGTGCCTTTGTAGTGGGTGTGATCCACCTTCATCTTGAATGCAACCTTTTTCCAAGCCCTTTTATTTCCATTTATTAATTAATTAATGATCTAAACATGTGTACACTCCCAACAGTTAATCGATTAGCTTGGGGGACAATAACATAGTGTAACTTGAAATAATAGGTCCACAAAGTTCCATAGGGGTAACCATCAAAGAATTAAAATGCACTAGTGTTAGTCTTTCATTCAAGAAGGATATTTATTATGTGTATGATCTTTTGCATTCATTAAATTCTTTGAAGAGAAGCAGTTCATCATTCTCAAGACCTGTCTGGGCGAGCATCTACAAGGTTTATATTTTAGGATTTTATCTTTTCCTAGCCACCATCCCCCTGGACCTTCAACCCCTTCTTCCCATGAAATGAGGTACATTCCCTTCTTGGGTCACTAAAGTCAAAGGGCCTAGAAGAGGGAAATGTGATGGGAATGCAATGAAAATAAAGTGATAAGTATGGTTGGGAATGGTACGATGACCCCTCAAGGTACCCCCAGTTTCACCCCTTCCCCAAAATTTGGCCACTTACTAGAAAATCGATGACACTCACCAAGGTGAAACAGGGTCAAAAGCATAATGTCCAAGCAATCATTCTATAATAAAAAACAACTTCAATACAACATGCTTAAATGCCTCAAGTATTAGGCTGATTACCTGCCACAATACCTGACTTGTACCACATGGAGCAAGACTCACGTGCCTTCCAGAAGCTAGCTGGTGTGGTGGATGCCCTGACGATGGATCCAAATTGTGGTGGTAGAGCAGGCTTCCATATGTGAAAGTGGACACTACTAGTCATGTGGCCTCTCGATACTCCATGTCTACAACTTGAGGGCCTTGATACATCATCTCCTTAGTTATCCCACAAAATGGGGATAACAGGTCTAAATCTCAAAAGGTTGTTGCAGATAGGGTAAGGAAAGTACTGGAGTTGAGCACAAGTGATGTGTCAAATCCTCTAACAATTTTTGTTGTGACTTCCTCCACACGAACTTTTCCTTACCACCACCCTCGATCACTTAGCTGAGGGCCCATGCAATATGGGAGAATCCCAACATAAACCTGTGATAGAAGTTGAAAATTTATAAGAAACTTCGAAGCTCGGTTAGTGTGGTTGGGGCTAGCCAGTCATGAATGACTTGGATCTTGGCTGGATCCACATGCACACCATGCTCATCAATAATGTAGCCTAGGTATTGGACCTTGTTCATGTCAAAGGATAATTTTTCCAACTTAGCATATAGTTTGTGTTCTCGCAGAGTGTGAAGGACCTGTTGAATATGCTAGAAGTGTTTTGCCCAATTATTGTTGAAGATGAGGATGTCATCCAGATATACCACCACAAAGGAATTGGTGAAGGGCCACAATATATCGTCCATCAATATCATGAAAGTTGTTGGGGTATTTTTCAAACCAAATGGAATTAGTAGCCATTCGAAAATACCTCCTTTGGACTTGAAAGCAGTCTTACATACATCATTTTTCTCTGTTGGGACCTGGTGGTAGCCAGAATTCAGGTCAATCTTGATGAAAAACTTGGCTCCCTTGAGCTGGTCAAGAAGGTCGTCAATTCAGGGAATTGGGTACCAGTTCCTAACTGTGATTTTGTTTAGGGCCCTTTAATCAATGCAGAATCGCCAAGTCTAATCTTTCTTTTGTATGAGTACAATTGGGTTCCCGCAGGGTGAGGAGTTGGGTCGGATGTGCCCCTTTTGAAGAAGCTCTTGGATATGTTGTTTACTTTCCTCATTTTCCATTAGAGAGTGGAAATAGACTATCCCATTGGGTAGAGGTGCACCAGGGGTTAGATTAATTGAATGCTTGATGTGACAGTTCAGCAACACTATGGTGGGTGAGGAGAAGAAGTCTTTGTATTCTTCCACAATAATGTCCACTTACTTCTGCTGCATGGAGAGGTCATCTGCAGAGGCCATGGATGTGGCTACGACCTTCTATTCACTTTGAGAATGAATCATGAAGAAGACAAATTTATCGGTCTGAGAAATGACCTTTTTGCATTGCTTAGCAGAGATTAAAGAAATAACGGTAGGTGAATCTACCTCTAGTATCTTGTATAATTCTCTACCCAAAGTAATAATAACACTGTGAGGTCTAGACTCATATACAACATATCGTTTCCACAAATATGGTTGTCCTAAAATAACATAACAAACTTTAAGGGGGGTAATATCACAGGATACCTCATCCTTGAAGGGCTTCATGCCATAGGGCAGACGACATTGTTGGCTGACGCGGAGGTCACTTCCTTGGCGGAGCCACCCGATAGTGTAGGGTTGTGGGTGTGGTGTCGTTGGTAGGTTCAACTGCTTAATCAACTTGGCTGAGATCATGTTCTTTTGAATTATGCTATCGACAATGAAATGTTGTGGAGCACCCTTCACCCACATCTGCGAGTGAAAAAGGTGTTCACCTTCCTCTAGTTCACTTGGATAGACCTTGGTGGTAACAACAGTGGCACTGGGTTCTGCTTCTCTTTTTCTGGATCTGATTCAAAGTTGAAACCTGCCTCTAACTCTAAGGCTTTCAGCTCGGCCACCAACGACTGCTTCAAGCGACATTCATCAGTGTTATGCCAAGGGATTTTATGGAATTCACACCACTTCCTGGTGTCTTTCTTCATCTTATCATTACCCTTCTTTGTTTTCGGCTTGCAGTAGTTGTCATGAGGGTTTCCATCCTTTCTCTATCCTTTTTTTTGTGGGTTGGGATCGCCTTTGCCCTAATTTTGTTGTGAGGAATTTGCAGGTCCAAACTCTTGCTTCTTCTGTTTAAATTTTGTGCTTGATTTTGATAGCATATCGATATGTCGCGCCCAATGATGAGATGTCTAGAAACTCCATTTCTATTTGGATGTATCTATGAAAAAAGTCGTGGTACTTGAGAGTCATTTTTCGTTCAGAGTACTTGATACCCAACTAGGTGCACAAGGTATGGAAGATATTTGTGAAATATGGTATTGTCTAGTCTCTTTCTTGTTGCAGTGTGGTCCATCTCGTATACTAGTCATCGTAACTTCCAACTTGGTAGTATTGTTCCTTAATAAGATCCCTAAAAGAATCCCAAGTGGGGGTGACCACAAATATTGTAGATTCCTCAGTGACCCTTTTCTCACAGTAAGTTCCCCACCCATCCTTTACATGGGGGACAACCTTAAGGAGTGCAAAGGTAATATTTTCTCTATCGGAAAAATTATGGACCGAATAAAGCCCTTCTAGCAAGTTCAACCATTTATCTACCGCATCTGCATATATCTGGCCTTCAAATAAGGGGATATAAAAATTGACTTGTACCTTGAAGGGGGTGACGTGGACTCTTGATGAAGATGTGTCGCATGTTGGCAGTTGTCAAAGGATATGTGCAAAGTTATCCATCATCTCCTTCCTTTGTCGTGCGATGCATTCCTCGAGAAACAGTTTAAAAGGATCTCCTGCTCCATCTTCTCTCTTTTCTTCCGAAATGGAAGGTCATCATGATCAATGGGGACGGTCTTACAAGAGATCAACCACTTTGAGTCCCAACTCCTTGTACCCTGACCTCATTGGGGACATGCACAGAGAAACAAATAAATAGCAGACTACTCGGGTACCACTGATCCATATTTTTAATGGAATGAAATGGAATACAGATGTATGGAAAATAAATACACATAGATGTGATAAAACTTGACTTCTATTAATAAAGAGAATACGTTGAAACTATAAAAATGCAAACTACAACAAACTTGCTTGAATGTTGGCAGCTTATCTCTGAGAATAGATGTGACAGCTATGCTCATTCGCAAGAATATGGTTACAATGAGGCTCCAAAGGAACTTTTAACATAAAACATAACTGAGAAAACCCTAAACATCCAAAAACCTAACCCTAGGAGATGAAGCGCCAAAAGTCATGTGGGCCCTGATGGGGTAAGTTGGTACATCAACTTATCGGGGTGGTAACTTTTGCATACGATCTTTGTTTTAGGCGCACGATATCTCATTGGAAAGAACTATCTGAGGAATACACATGTTGTCGTCACACTCTATATAATATCAACAGTGTGACAGTGTCATTCCCAAAAATAATTGTTTAGGGCCTCAAAACGGCCCCGATAGTTTAGGACCCAAAAAACTAGGAAAAAACTGCCAAAATTGAAAATTGTTCTTTGAGCCAGTGGAATAGGTGGGTGGCCACCGATATCCACCTGGATAACCTCCATTCACTTAATCATATCACTTTCGTTCCACCCCAACTTTTTTTGTGTGCCTAATTTATAATTTTCTTTTAATGTTTTTCTTTTTTCTATATATTCCATAGAGCATAAGTGTTTCCTCATATAT
>ML807260.1:0-11272 GCA_009831015.1 Picea engelmannii
TGATATGTGCCTACATCTAACTAGTTATAAATGATAGCAATGGGTAATGAATAAATGTTGAATGCTAATTGATGAGTTTTTGTGCAAGAGGGAAGTTTTGGGAAAAAGAGCCCCACACTCATTCACCCCCCCTCTAAGTGTGGTAGGTGTGTCCAACATGATATTCATTAATATCATTGCTATATTTTTTATCGCACCTGCACAACAAACATGTTAGCAAAATTACATGAAGGACAGTTTTGAGAAAGGCAAAAATACTATAACAAATGCAAGGAAAAGAGGATCTAATTATGCAATTTTATTATACTACATGTGAACAATTGGAAAGAAATGAGAGACAATTGCAGAGGGGAAGAATTTAAAAATATCATATTCACTATACTACATGCATGAAGGACTTAATAATTATTGTTAATTCCTAGCTAACAAGTAAATGGTTATGCAAATGATAATGAATTATATGTTTAATACGCATATGGTATGAAATGTTGGTGGCGCATTTGGCAAGGTGATAGTGCTAATGGTTATGCGATGATTAATTGAATTATGTGGTCGATATACATATGCTATATTTGGATAGATTGAATGTTGGTGGCGCATTTGACAAGGTAATGGGCGTTAATGGTTATGCGATTTTTTTTGAGTTATATAATAAGGAATTGGATATATGATGTGGAAAGTGCATTTGGCAAGTAACATGTGCAAATTCCAATGCAGAGTTAAATTAATGGTGTTAATTGAGAGTTGGTTGGCATGTACTGATGATTAAATGAATTGTGGGTGGAGGGGATGTACATTTATTTCACGTCACCTTTACCCCTCCTATTAGCCGCCACCCTAATCAGGCTATTGTTCGATCTTGTTGTTGTGGTTATGCTCTGAAATTTTTGCAGGGAAGAACCACCCAACCAACTCTTGTTTTAGGAATTCGATTATAGGTATGTCTTATTTTTTCCATTCGTGATTCTTCTTTGGTTACGAAATGATTATTGGCTCAGGTGTATGGTTTTTGTTTTTCCTAAGTGTTGCAACTGTGTGAAATTTGGGTTCTTGGAATGAAGAGTGGATGGTTCTTCCTGTAATAATTTTGAGTTCGTCGAGGTTATTGGTCTTCCTGGGTGATAGCTCCTTGTTATCATTGTTGGTTTATTTGGAGGGTTTTTGTTTAGTATTGGGTGGATAGCTATCTTCATGCACTGCCACTAAATCCAATCTCTAGATTTCATGGGTTTACTGGTCGAAGGTTTTCTGCGTCACTATGTTTTGTTCACTTCGGCATTGGTTGATTTCACTGTTAAGGGTCACAAAATGGGTTCTCCTATTCTTACTTGGCCCTGTATTCACCTTCGTGTTGTGGTTGTTTGATCGAAGAGAAGAAGGGTTATACACTGCGTGCATTAAATTAACGTTTCTAGGATAAACTAGAGGCCTACCTTTTCAGTTATGGCCCCTGTCATGGATTTTTACCCATTCACGAGTGGGTCATGGTTCTTCCTATATGCACCGTGGCCTCAAAGTTTTCACCATTACAAGGAGGGGTTCTAATCTCCCTGTGTTGACTAAAGAACAAACCTTGGCCCTCCAGTCTAAATATTGATAGAGAAGACCAACCTAGCTTGTTGGTTTGATGACTTGGCTATGGTTGATTGGTGGTATAGTTGTCTACTTTTGATCACAGGCTTGATCAGTTTCTCATGTGACAGTCGTGTTGGTTGGTATATAGTCATTGACTCTATTATAATAGTGGTAAGCCCTACATTTCCAATTACAATTTCAAAGAACACAGTTACTCCCCTTATTTTAATAACTCAGTATTGTTAATGGAGAATGTCTTTTCCTTGATTCGATTGGATGCGGGGGTACGCGTAGTTTCCACAACTTGTTAGGTTGATTGATTTTTTATGACAGTGGAGAATTTATGGTTGACACACAGTCACTAGTATTTGCACTAATTATTATTTGGATGATTAGCTGGTGTTGGTACAAATGCTTGATGTTGATCACGCATGTCGCATTGTGTGTATGGTGTTTTGAAAAAAAAAATAATGGGCATGGTAATTGTGGTTTTCTTTGGGGTTGAATGACTATTGAACCAGATGAATGTAGAGAATATATCATTGCATCCTTATGTTTCTTTGGTTGTATAAGCCCAATTTTGCACAACTTAGTTGATTACAGTGTGACTAAATTGAAACAATAGTATATTAAATCAATGGCTCAACACGATGGGTTGAGTTATTATCGTGACTGTGTATTTGTTGTGTTAAGTAGAAATGTTCCATCGTGGTGTTTTGTTGGCTGTGCACTGTGTATAACATAGATGTTTTGGGTTTTCACACTCAGGGATACCCACAGGGTTTAAGCATGTTTTTTTTCAAACCAAGCATTTGTTGAGATAGGCTTGTTGTTGATACCTCGTCAGTTGGATAGGTTGTGTTAGTGCTCTGTAAATTTCCTAGAGGTTGAAAGAGAATAAATCTACAAAGGTAACCTTATCCAACCGCTTTTAGAGCTAGGATCTAGCCCTTCCATCTTCAGAGAGGGATCTCTCTATATGATTTAGCTTTGTTTTTAATTTCAGGTATTAGGCTAGGTAAAGAAACTGTTGGTTTTGTTGTCAAAGAGTTTTTTAGATTGGTTGAGACAGTCTACACATCCATTGGGCTATGGGGTCTGTGTTAATCAGATAATAGATACAACCATAAATGCCGAAGAAAAACTTCACAAGGTGAGATAATACACTCACTGGATCTTTAGTAATTAAAGTGATGGACAGAAGAATAGATAAGAAAAATAACTTCAACTAATGAGCAGTTAAGAATTTCTTAATTGAAGGTATTAGAAGATAAACATTAAAATCTTTAGAATCGTAAACAGGGTATCAAAGATAAATCCTGCAACATTACGCTATTCATAAAGATTAGCTCCAGAAAAAAAAATGATTACAGAGAAAGAAAAACATTCAACTTAGAAATTCAACATCACCAGTGAACATATGCAAGAATTCTGTAAAAGTGCCTCTTCTTTATTAATGGCCGATCTCTTCAAAAATAGTACAGCTTGATAGCAATAGGGAACGTGCGAATCAACAACCCTCAATACCTCGAAAGATGAAGTATTTATAATTCAAATTACAAACGTTCATGTCATAATTGATCAGGACGTGCTCATTCTATTTTTAGTCTAACTACTTTAACTAATTAAAAACTGTTTGATGACTCAGTACAACTGCATGAGGAATTTCTGGGGTAGGTCGTTGGCGAGGTGCCTTCACAACCTCTTCTGACTGGATGGGTGACTGGATTGTGACAGCTCATCTGCTAATCTAATAGATCACAAAGTTCTTCCCATCTGAGATGACTTGGCACTGCGACTTTAAGTAATCTCCGATACACTTCATCCATGTCTGTATGCTTAGAAAATGTAGGCTTAACGATGATTATGTGTTTAATATCGTGTTGGATACTAATATCCAACTGCAGGGCATCCATGAATGCTTTTCCTGTGATGCTCCCTTGTATCCCTGCAAACTTGGAATTGTCCTTAGACACTTCAGCCAATCTCTTCTTGTAGTCAGGGAGTGTCATTAGTTTGTCATTAATGACCTTCAGACCAGGTAGGCCTTTCTTTTGGAGAGCATATATCTTATTGAAGAACTTTTGTACTCCTTGATCCATGACTTGAACCTTTTCCTCAAGTTGCAGCATTAGACTTATCTTGGTTAAGACCCTTTTTACTTCAAGTATAGTCTTTGTTCTGTCCTCAATCTTTAGTTCTTCTAGTTCCTCTCTGGTCTTGGAATTCAGGAACCTGATGATCTTATTTGCTTGTGCTGGCATGTCTCTCAGCTCCACTCTGATTTTCTCAATGGCATGTTTGCTTCTCTGGAGCAACTCATTTTGTTCAAACATGATTTGAATCATTGGCCAGATTTCATTGATGGAATTGGTGATATCTGTCCATACAATCTCTTTGACCTCAGCCAAAGTTTTCCCTGCCATTGTCTGCTTTTGGAGCTGCTGTAACTCCTTCCTGATATGCTCATTTACCTGCTTTTCTTTGGATAGGCTTGTCTGGAAGGAAGTCTTGAGCTCTTGGAGGTTCTCCACTTCTTTCTTAAGCCTGTTGATTCCTATTTCTTGCAGGTTCATCTTCTCCATGGACTTGGCAAGGTCTATTGTTCCTTCTGGGAGTGACACTGGTGTTGCAGATGGTATCGTTGTCACTGTTGTTGTGCTCACTCCTGCAATTGGGATAGCACTCAATGGAATGCCTTCCATTGGCTTCATCTACTCTTTCTCCTTTAGCAGTCTCTCCATCTCAGCCTCCATCTCTTTGATTTGAGCATTCTGCTCCATGAGTAACTTTAGCATCTCATCCTTCTCACCTTCCTTTTCTGCTATCTCCTTTTCCTGTGAGTCCTCTGTGGGTGGAAGCTTCAGCTGTTTTCTTAAGGATGTGATGTTAGCATTTTTATTTTTAATCATCTCTTCAGTAGCCTTGACGTTCACAAGGTCATAACCGATCTTGAGGACCAGCTCCTCCAACGTCTTGATTCTGTTGTCTTTCGCGAAAGATGATATTTTCTCCATCTTGAGTTGTGTCTGAGCATTGTTCAAAGACACCTGAAACTTTTCCGCAGAAGCTGAAGCGTGGGCCAATGTGTGAAAAAACATCTCTCCTATTTGTTTGTGCAGATCCATCTGATCTGCTGGATGCACGTCCTTCGCCTGGAATTCGAACGTGGCCCTTTTGTAATCTGAGATCACCTTGGGATCCGGTACCTGTGCTTGGAGATAGGCCATGTGCATCCTACCCTTTTCTGTGTCAAATGATGAAAGAAGCCTATGATGAGCTGTAGACAACTGCTTCCAAAACTGGGCATAAGTACTACTAGTGAGGGTCTGGTTCTTCTTCTTGATTAATTCATATTTTTCGAAAATGCCCAACTTGGGCCTAGTTTTTCTTGGCTGAGTATCTAGGGGGGAATCTGTGGATTTTTTTGGTATTGCTGTTGTGATTTCTTTATGCTGGCTCGAACCGAAAGGAAGAATGATTGGCTTGACCACTGTGGTAGCTACCGTGGTAGGTGGGACTTCTTGTTCTACTGTCGTGCCAGGCGTTGAAACTGTCTTTGGTCTCTTGGTGTGCATCTGGAACTCCTCTGATGAAACCTCTGTTACAGGAGGAGATGACTCCTGTCCAGGCCTCTTCTCCTTGGGGACCTGAGGTGTGGTAGTGGGTGGCACACTCATCGAGGGCGCCTGAGTTTCCACTTCAACTTTTTGTTCCACATCCATCAGAGTGTCGAGCACCCATACTGTCTGATTTGCAAATTTCTCGATCTCTGGCTTAGACTCATGAGCATACGGGACATTCTTATTTTTCACCCTCATTTCTAAAATGATCCCGCATGGATCACAGTGCCAGGTAAAACTCATAAAGAATTTCATCTCCTTCAACATTCTATCTGCTTCTTCCCCTGCGCCTCAACTATTGCAGATGAAAGAACCAATCTGCCCCTTGATTCGCAATTGTTGCTTCTTCTTCATGGAAACAAAGTGAAAGTCATCTGAATTCATTATCTGCCTAATATATTCTAATGCAAAAATTCTTACCAGTACATATTTTGGCATCTTGTAGGGTGCCAATTCGCACCCGAAAACTCTAATCTCAGTGTGATTCTGATACAGGAACCAATCTCTTGTCTTTGCATTGTCCGAGAGATGTAGAATTCTCTGGACCTCTTCATTTATTCGTGGCTCAGGCCTGCTTCTCAGCATGCTTACCACTGGGTGGTAAAACTGATCAATGAAATATTTGAAGTCGTATTCAGTAGAGTTATGCTTCAGAAGAGAAGTCCATGTTGTGACTGGCTGGGGCCGTTCGTCTGCATCCATCTTCTGCATGGAGAAACTGAATTTGTCGGCTTGGAAGTAAACGAACATGTATGCCAATATGGAAGAATATCTGAACATACCCTCTGTGCCAAAATTCACGAATTGTTCATGAATATTATCGGCCAAGAAGGTGTTGTAGTCGAATTGCGTTGTGGGATTTTCATCGTTTGAGAAGATGGACAGAAAACCCAGGATGGGCTCATCTACCCATTGGTCAGAATAGTAACCAATCAAGGCACAAAGGGAATAAATGATTTGATTTTCTTTGGTGGAGAAAAGTGAAGAAGGGTAAGGGGGATTTGTGGAAGTGAGTTGAGCAGAAGTGGGGAGGAAAAGCTCAAATATCTGAGCTCTTTGAGGGAAGGTCATTTTCTGATATAACTCAGTGAGGATTTCTAAATTGAATGGGGATGCAGATTCAACACGGGGAATTTGCATCATCTGGTCAATATCTTCAGGAGTGATGAAGAAGAGGACGTCTCCAGATGAAGAGACGATGGCCTTCTGGTTGGGGATGTAATGGGCTTGGCATTTGAGGGTGAATTTGGGGAAATGATGAATCTGGGGAAAGAGATATAGGGGAAAATTGGACTCCCAGAGTCCAATTTCATCACTCTGGTCCAAGAAAACCTCCCGGAGCCATGACTGAAGATCAGAAAAATCGAAGTCGCAAATGGTATCTGCGATCAATCGATCTTTATCAACCAAGGGAATTTTGTCCAGGTCGACAGGAGGAGGAAGAAAAGGATTCTCTTCTTCTTCTGCTTGTCTTGCCTTTGACTCCATTTCAGCAACAGTACCTGCAATAAACACGATGTTAGTGGGGTAGACTGGACTGTGGATGAAGGTGGCGGAAGAGTAAAAATTTCTGGCGCGATGGACGAATAGTGAATGAAGAGGGTAAACGGTAGTTTTATTTAAAACTGGGGTCGGTTGGACACGGGAAAATGGTCAGCATGACAACGGGTATATTATCCAGTCTTTAATGGACAACGGGCCACTTGGGGGTGATATGGCAGGTGACGGTGGCCAAAACATACGGATGGTTGACGTGGCTGCTAGGGATTGGAGGTGATGGGAAGTGAAAGTCGCCATAAGGGGCTGGTCATGAGTGGAAAGGGTAAAGGACTGACAGCAGGGACTGACAACAGTTATGGGATGGGACACGACCCAGAGAACAAGTGGGACAAGTGGAATCAGTGGAGGATGACGTCCATGAGTGACGGAGCTGTCAGATAGCATGTGTGGGATGGGACTTGAGGAACAATAAGCTGACACAACGTATGACCAGGGGCCCGCCAAGAGAAATATCTATTCCAGACCCCCCCCTCGGTTAAAAGCAGGACACCAGGGGGGGTCCGAAATCCATTGTGATCCATTGATCTGCGCGCTTGTTTCCTGGCCGCAGATCTGAGTGCGCTCTTTAATATCTATTTCGTACCCCCCCTCCATTAAAGGCAGAACAGACGAGGGGTTCTGGAATCCAATGTGGACCATAGATTTAAGCACTCCATCCTTAATCGTCCAGATGAGCACCCATGTTATTTTCGATTCCGGACCTCCCCCCCTGGGTTAAAGGCAGAATGGTCAGGGGGGCCCGGAATGCGCTGTGATCCGTAGATCTCAGTGTCGTGATCGAGACCGTTGATAAGTGCACAAAACATAGGCTGGGAGCGGAGAAATATGTACTTGGGGAAAAACTTAGGATATAAATCATTTTTTGTGTTTTCCCAATTTTTCACATTTATACCACCAAGGGGACTTCATCTAAACAATTCTAAGGAAAAGGAGACATGGTGTATCATTTTCATCAACCTGGTTTCATGGGTGGTGAAGCAAATCGAGCAACTAACCTACATGTTAACCTATCTTCCTAGGACTATTAACCCAGATTAAACTGTTGGGTTAAGAAATTACTCTACCTAAGGGCTATCTGACCAGGATTAGACAGTCTGGTTAGATTTATTCTCTATCTAATCCTAAGGGATATCTGACCAGGATTAGACAGTCTGGTCAGATTTATTCACTAACCTAGCAACATTAAATTTAAAATAACTTGGCCATGCTTGAAAGGTATGGCCAAGTTACTATTATTGCATGGGGCTTTTCTTTCAATTCTTTTATGCCCTCTTTTCTTTTTCTTTTCTTTTCTTTTTCTTTTTCTTTTTCTTTTTCTTTTTCCTTTTTCTTTTTCTTTTTTTTTTCTTTTTTCAAATTATTTGCATAATGAAAAATCAAATGCCAATAAAAGCACTAGATACAGATAATATCCAAGTCATCAGTTGATTCCCATAATTTATGGGGTGATAACAGGTTTCCTAAATTTTTACAGTCACATTAGATTGGTCTTGCACAGTGATGGATTTACACTTGTATGATTGAATTATTCAACGCATATATTGTGTTGGAATGGTGGCTATTGTCTGTTTAATTGTCAATTCATTTTTTAGCAATTTGATCTTGATTATTGGGTGTTGGCACAAGCTCAGACCCAAGGTTCAACGCTACAACAATGCACCAACAAAACCCTAACTACCGAACCTTTCGAAAACATCTGCGAAGAAGATGAAGTCTCACCAGAGGTAGAGGCAGGGGTGGTTACAGGACTCAGATGTCTAGAACCTTAGCTGGGACACCAATCTCTAATTACATCACCTTACAGAGAACTTAACAGTTATAGTTCGTTAATATTCAACCTTAGTTTATAGTGCAGTTGATCCCTAAGAAAAGACCAGTGCAATATTCACACAAATATAATAGATTCAAGTACTAAGCATACCAACATAGATCAGATCTAGTATTCATTCATATTATTCAGCACTAAGCTATTACATTAGAGTATTTTAGCATATATCAGTGCACTATGTAGGATATATGTGGTTCACCCCCACCCTGGGGCTATGTCGACCAACTCTTATTCTTTATTTCTTTATGTCAATATTCTACATGCACAAAGATTCAAAACCCTACTCTGCATAGTGTTGGTTGTGGAGCCTGATTATCTTCCTGATTTAGAGGTCTTGTACTTTCAGTCGTGTTTATACCCCATGAAGTATTTACACCCTAGAAGTATGTACACTCTTCCATGCAGGGGAGTGGAGGGGGGGGGTACACCCTCTGCGGGGTCCGAGGGGGATATTCCCCTGATTGGGGGGTCTGGGGGAAAGCAGGCCCCCAGTGGGGGTTCGGGGGCGAAGCCCCCGAAGTAAAAATTGCCTTGTAAAAGTATATTGTAATTTAATTGTAAATCTGGACCATTCATTATAAGGTCGCAGATCTAACGATAGATATTATGTTAGGGCTTTTTTCCCTAGAAGGCAACCCTCTTTTATGAGGGAAATGTATTGCAGCTATGTAGGTTGGCCAGTATTGTATTCTGAGAGAGGAGACTATGAGAGAAAGAAGAGGAAGCTACAACGGGTTTTGTTGTAGGTTGTATCCCTTCATTTTTCTAGATAATAATAAAGAAAGGACCTGGAAATTTCTCTAGTGGACGTAGCCCACACTGGGCGAACCATGTAAATCTGTGTCTCTCTTGTATTGTGTATCTTCTGTGTTTTATTTCCGCATTTGTTTTATTTTATTGCTCTACGGTCCTGTTTTTCTAACAAGTGGTATCAGAGCATAAGGTAACTCGTAGGAAAAGAGGGTTCCTGGTTCGAGTGGGAGAAATGTCGGAAGATGGAAAGTTTAGGGTCGAGAAATTTAATGGCCAAAACTATGATTTATGGAAGATGCAGATGGAAGATTATTTATATCAGAAGGATCTATTCCTACCATTGAGCGGGGTAGAAAAGAAGCCGACGGCCATGAAGGATGAAGAATGGGATATTTTTGACAAAAAGGCTCTAGGAATGATACGGTTGAGCCTGGCAGCATCGGTGGCTTTCAATGTCTCGAAAGAAAAGACAACGAAGGGTTTGATGGACGCGTTGGCCAAATTTTATGAAAAACCCTCGGCGTCTAATAAGGTATTTCTAATGAAGAGATTATTTAATATGAAGATGTTGGAAGGTGGGTCTGTTGCAGATCATTTAAATGAATTTAATATGGTTACTAATTAACTAAGTTATATAAAAGTGGAATTTGATGATGAGGTTAGGGCTCTTCTAATCTTGTGCTCATTGCCAGAAAGCTGGAATGGTTTGGTCATGGTTGTAAGTAACTCTGTCTCTAGTTCAAATACTTTAAAATTTGATGATGTTGTTGGTGTTATCCTTAGTGAGGAAATGCGACGGAAAAGCACAGGTGAGACATCCGGTGATGTGTTGAACATGGAGAACAGGGGAATCCAAAAGGATAAAGGAAAGGGATTAGGGAACCGTGGGAATTCTAGGAAGGGCAGATCCAAATCCAGACTTGGAAAGATAGAGTTTTGGAATTGTGGGAAGAAAGGACATCTAAAGAAAGACTACAGAGCTCCAAAGAAACAAAGAGATGGATAGCAGGAGAGAAATTAGGAAGCAAATGTAATAGGTGATGTGTTACAAGATGCTTTGATTCTTTCAGTAGATAATATTTCTGAGTCTTGGGTAGTAGATTCAGGAGCTTCATTTCATTCCACACCCCATAGGAAACATTTTCTAGATTATGTTCAAAGTGATTTTGGACAGGTTCATTTGGGTGATGATGCACCATGCAAAATTGTTGGAATGGGAAAGGTAAAAATAAAGAAAAGCAATGGAAACCAATGGTTGTTGAAAGAGGTAAGACATATTCCAAATTTAAGGAAAAATCTAATTTCAACAGGGTAGTTGGAAAGTGAAGGTTGTATATCCATATTTACAGATAAGACGTGGAAGGTCATCAAAAGATCATTGGTGATAGCGAAAGGAGAGAAGGTAGGTAGATTGTATTTATGTACTGGTAATACTGACTCTTCTGTATCTTTAGCTTCTACAGGAGTGGATACAACACTGTGGCATCATAGGCTGTGACGCATGAGTGAGAAGGGTATGCAGATACTTCACAAAAGAAATTTGCTGCCAGATCTTAAACAAATTGATTTGGACTTCTATGAGCATTGTGTTTATGGAAAATAAAAGAGAGTCAAATTTCTCAGAGTCGGAAAATAAAAGAAGAATGAAAGGTTAGAGCTTGTGCATACAGATGTATGGGGACCATCTCAGGTATCATCTCTTGGTGGATCTCATTATTATGTTACTTTTATTGATGATGAAACTAGAAAAACTTGGGTTTATTGCATTCAACAAAAATCTGATGTTTTTTATACTTTTAAGAAATGGAAAGCTTTAGTTGAGAATGAGACAGGAAAAATTTTGAAGTGTCTCAGATCAGATAATGGAGGTGAATACTGCAGCAAGGAGTTTGATGATTACTGTTCATACGATGGGATTCGTAGAGAGAAGACA
>ML807260.1:12473-30549 GCA_009831015.1 Picea engelmannii
GAAAATCCTTGGTATGATAATAACAAGAGATAGGAAAAATCGCAAACTGACATTGTCTCAGGGTGAGTACACAGAGAAGGTGTTGGAGAGGTTTAGAATGCAGAATGCAAAACCAGTTAGTACACCTTTGGCCAGCCATTTCATATTAACTAAGGAAATGTGTCCCAAGACATAGGAGGAGATAGAATACATGTCCAGGGTCCCATATTCATCAACAATTGGCAGCTTGATGTATGCAATGGTTTGCACAAGACCAAATATTGCACATGCAATGGGAGTTGTGAGCAGGTATATGAAAAATCCAGGTAAAGAACATTGGGAGGCAGTAAAGTGGATTCTCAGGTATTTGAGAGGTACTACTACACATGCATTGTGTTTTGGAGGTTCAGACACTTTTCTATAGGGATATGTTGATTCAGATATGGCAGGTGATAAAGACAGCAGGAGGAGCACCACAGGGTATGTTTTTACTATAGGTGGAACAGTAGTAAGTTGGATTTCGAAAATACAAAAGGTTGTTGCACTTTCAACAACAGAGGCAGAGTATGTTGTTGCTACAGAGGCTAGTAAAGAGATGATTTGGTTACAAAGGTTTATGGAGGAATTGGGAAAGAAGAAGGAGAACAATAGGTTGTACTGTGACAGTCAGAGTGCCATTCACCTTGCAAAGAACTTAGCCTTCCATTCGAAGACTAAGCATATACATTTGAGATACCACTTCATACGATCCACCTTGGAAGATGGACAATTGAAGTTGGAAAAGATACACACTAGCCAAAATCCTGCAGACATGTTAACAAAGGGAGTAACCAGGGAGAAACTGAGTTTTTTCTTAGTTTCAGTTGGTCTTCAAGAATGAAGATGAAGATGAGAAATTTTCCAGGTCCAAGAAGGTTTAGAGTCCAGGATATACAACAGCGGTGGAGTTGTTGAGATCAGTCTCCAAGTGGGAGATTGTTGGTTGTGGAGCCTGATTATTTTCCTGATTTAGAGGTCTTGTACTTTCAGCCATGTTTATACCCCATGAAGTATTTACACCCCAGAAGTATGTACACTCTTCCATGCGGGGGAGTGCAGAGGGGGGGTACCCCCTCTGTGGGGTCTGGAGGAGCTATCCCCCCAGCTAGGGGGTCTGGGGGCAAGCGGGCCCTCATTGGGGGTTCGGGGGCGACAGCTCCCGAAGCAAAAATTTCCTTGTAAAAGTATATTCTAATTTCATTGTAAATCTGGACCGTTCATTATAAGGCCGCAGATCTAAATATAGAGATTATGTTAGGGTTTTTTGCCCTAGAAGGCAACCCTCTTTTATGGGGGAAATGTATTGCGGCTATGTAGGTTGGCCAGTATTGTATTCTGAGAGAGGAGACTGTGAGAGAAAGAAGAGGAAGTTACAATAGGTTTTGTTGTAGGTTGTATCCCTTCATTTTGTTGGATAATAATAAAGAAAGGACCTGGCAATTTCTCTGGTGGACATAGCCCACACTGGGTGAACCACGTAAATCTGTGTCTCTCTTGTATTGTTTATCTTTTGTGTTTTATTTCTGCATTTGTTTTATTTTATTGCTCTGCGGTCCTATTTTTCTAACACATAGGAAATGAGATATATGCACACTTCTCCATATCCTCCTTCCCCAGGCTAGGTTACAGCACTAAGCCTTTTCACAGTCTCTTACAATCATTTGCACTTAGCTCTGCAAGCATTACACAGTATGCACCAAGTGCTCAAAAACCCTTTGCACTTAGCTCACTATCACTAAGACTTTTATTCAATACTCATCTTCTATTATTTACATCGCCTAGATTTTTATTTATACATTACAAAAAGGGCCTAAACATGGGTAAACCCATGGGCCAACATCCCCATACCCATTACATAATCCCAAAACCCAAAAATCCCTAAAAAGTGGTTGAAATCCTGCGATCTCTACTTCAACTTGTGCTTCACCTTTGATAGCCTGTCGAAGTCCCAATAATAGGTCGATCATGACCAAGGATCCTCAAAACTTGGTCAAGGGCCAACAGGCCCCCAACACTCACCTGTGATGTGTCCTGATTCACTCTGATCTGGGTAGTTCTACTTCAAAGGCCTCGATATTCACTCGAGCTTCTTTGACATGTTGTTGCGCCATGGTATCCTGCTTGGTGAACTATTGGATAACTGCTTCTTTGACTTGTCCC
This sequence comes from Picea engelmannii, assembly GCA_009831015.1. NCBI lineage: Eukaryota > Viridiplantae > Streptophyta > Pinopsida > Pinales > Pinaceae > Picea > Picea engelmannii. The sequence continues at coordinate 14,652 of ML807260.1, forward strand.
TCTAGTCATTGTTCAACTATGGTGACAACTTAATCCAGTTCTACTCCTCAGCCTTACATCTCTGCGAACAGTTGGCAAGCCTCGTCCTGTATAGGTTGGAGCCTCTGATTCACTTCCATGACTTTTCTTTGAATGGTGTGGACCTAATGTTGAGCAGTGCATTATTCTTGGGATCGCTTCATCCTCTCAACTTTTGACAGGGGCTTCAACTACACCTGTACTATTTATACTTGTTTTTTTTCCTCCTAGAACTGTGACTCCAGTGCCTTCAATTCAAGATCCTCAGTGAGTCACTCATAAGTCTAGGCACTGTGATCACTTATTTGTTTACATTCCAAGGTGAGGGCCTTGATTCTCTCAACTATGCTTCGAGCAGTTTCTTCTCTTTGATCTCGCACATCATTTGGAGTGTTGGGCACTGTTTGAAGCTCTAAGTCTACTATTCTTTGTTGAAGTTATTGGATAGCTTGTGTGAGCTGCACTACTTGATGTGCTACTTGATGCTCTAAGCCCATCATAGAGAGAAGTGCTTTGTCGACTGCTTCTTTGACTCCAAGTTGCTCTGTGAGAAACTGCTCTTTTTCTTTCTTGACCTGCGCCGTCTCTTCTTCAAACTTGGTTTGAAGGTCATCCTTCTCCTTTTGTGCAACCCGATGTTGTTCTACCATTTCAGCTTGGGATTGTTTCAGGGCCTCTGTGGCCTGGTCTTTCTCTTCTTATGCTCAACGAAGGTGATCTTCGGTCGCATCATCTAGTCTTCAAAGTTGGACAGGTTCATCTCCCAACTCTGGTTCTTTTGATGGTGGGGATGCAGTGGATATTGGGCGGATGGATTAGAGGGCCTATTGTACCCCTCTTAGTTAAACCTTGATTTTGTCAAACATCTCCTCCTGCTTGGTTTCATGTTTCTGCAAGACGTCCTGTGAGGCGTCTGCTATAGCTGCGATGATGAAGTCGAAGTCATATACAGTGACCACAGTCTGCATCTTAGTCAACGTGGCTTTGGATTTCTTTTGGGAAGTGGGTTTCATGGGAGAAATCTTCCTTTTCTTTAAGGGATAAACCTCATCAATAGGATCTCTAGGTGGTGTTACTTCACCCTACTTCTATTGATCTTCTTTTTCGTTGGTCTCTTCTTGATCTACTTTGTCATCACCCCCTCGGCCAGGTGATACTGAAGAAGTTCATTACGATGTGGTGATCAAGTTTTGGACCTCTTCGGTCTTATTCCTTCTACTGTGTCCAGAAGTATCCTTTTCTTCATGAGTGGTCTCAAGGCTGTCGATTAGTTCAGGTTCTAACATTTTTGTGAGGTTAGCAGGGATAAGGAGGTCTGCAGACCAGTCCTTGGTTATCTCTTCAAGGTCCTACTCTGTGAGCTTGTAGTATGATTGAAGCTCTTCTTTATGCTCATCTTCATGCATGGTGATATAAATGAAGTGTTGATCTACCTGGAACTTCATGAGGGTTTGGAACCAATGCACAGTGTTCAACGTCATGCAAGGGAAAGCTCTGGTAGCCCTCTTTAACTGGAGATAGTATGTGTGGAATACTGCATTTGACTTCCATTATTTTCCCATATCATTCGAGTATGAGAGCGTGGTGAACTTTGCAGCGAGTGGCTCAAATGGCTCAATGTCTGGGAACATCACACCTTCCAACATTTCCCAAATTGTAAATGCAATGAGGATAGGGAGATAGCTAAAGTGGAACTCAATATATCCCTTATTCTGAGCTTCATGACCGTCTAATTCTAGTTGGTTGACCAAGTACTTCGCCCAATTCATCTGGAGTCCTTATACACATTTCCTGACGAGGTCAACAATGAGCCCTATGACTTGTGTAGGTCAGTTCTTCCTCACTAGATTTCCTGCGACCAGCTGGCAAGCCAGGTGTACTACACCATTCTAGCTGGAGGCTACCTTGTAGACTCACATCCCCTTTTATACATCACCATAAGTATCCTTGATTCTTTATGCCAGGGCACGGTCTGAAGCCTTCCCTGGGTAGAAGCCTTGTGGATCGGGTCCCTGCATGCTCAATCCGATGATCCTATGGATCAGTGTGAGATCGATCATGATGCGTCTATATAGCCATAGGTAGCTAACGTGGTAACATAAGAGAAGGATCTTAACACATGCATTAACCTCCTGGTGCCTTCCAAAATGTGGAATCTTCATCACATTCAAGAGGGTGGTCTACATGAGGTTCATAGTCCATGGTTGGGGGATGATTTTTGAGTTCTTCCCCTTCATCCTGGTAAAGTACTTGTAAGGAGAAAACATGCTATAATTCTTGCGGTCTCCTAGGTTGAAGTCGTTGAACTTCAACGTTGCGATCTTATCTTGTTGCATCCTAACTATACGTATCCCCTTCGAGAGGTATGCAGTAACCAAGGTGTAATCAAAATCTCTTTGGACACTATCACGACTCACTGCGCCGGCCAAAGGTGGGATGTAGTTGGGTAAGATGGTCGGGATTAGCTTCACATTTTCCAAGTCATCTCGGTGCTTGGTTCTCTTTTTTTCTACAAATCAGGATGGTCTGGATCCACGAGCAGTCGATGGAGAGGCTTGCACTCCCCTCATTGAAGAAGCTTGAATTCCTGCAGACCTCACTTTCTCAGCCATGAGGTCAAATAGAAATTCTTTGACGGCTTTATCTAAAGCACTGATCCCGTCTGACATGCAATAAAATCATGTCAATCTTACTAAACACAACAATAAAATGTTATCAAAGCAATAAAATCAGTGTCAATCAAAGCAATAAAATCGGTGTCAATCTTACTAAACACATCACAGTAGCAATGAGTTGGCTAGGATACACTTTGAAAAAGTGTTTTCTGTGAAACTGTCGATGTACTAAGTAGGCAATGGTGTAATAGACCTCTCCAACAGATGAGAGGCCTTCATCAATGTAGTTTTTTCCATTTTGGCGCAGTCCAAACGGTCTGATGGCGAGATTTCTAGACATAAATGTCGTTCTATCCATTTGGGGTGTCGTTCTAATGGTTATAATTACTTAAACAACTATATTACTTCTCCATGGCGAAGTGCCATCTTGTGTTGTTATGATATCTCGGCGAAGTTCCAGTTTTGCAAATTTTCCTTCTGTGAAGTTCCCTTTGGAACCTTATGTAAATTTTCAATCTTTTCTCTCTTCTTACTGAGTTTTCTAGCCTTCTTCTCGATGATCTTCATCTCGGTATTCCTCTTTCCATTATGATTCTTGTCTTCTTTTGGCATAGTAACTTTGCATTGTTGATATTCTTTCATAGGATTACAGAGTAATATTGCTTCTCTATCTGGGGTAGGTGCTCTACTCGTGTGTGAATATTCTTGTGTTCTTTCAACTTAGACATCCAAGTTTCTGGTTCTAAATAGCTTCGATCTGTTCTCCTGTTCTTTAATCAAGTGCGTTATCCTCTTAGTCATGAAATATTTTAATTCTTTCTTCTTCTGCTCCAATACTTCCTCTTCTTTTCTTCTGGCCTGATCCTTTTCAATCCAGGGTTTTCCTATTAAGATAGAAAATGGGGCGTTGTTCTCGATAAATTTAACAACCTAAAAATATTCCTCTTTCGAAGTTCCATGAGCACTCATAGGTATCTGGGTGAGCCTTCCACATAGGGTTATCAAATTTCCTCTAAATAATCCTATTCCTCCCAATGAAAGAATCATAGCAGGACTTCCTAAAATTTCCCAAGTTCTTTCTGTTATGATATTCACCTGTGTCTCCTCATCCATAACACAGTCAATGTCGAAGTCTCCTATTCTTTCTTCTATGCATTCTTTTTCTTTGAAGATCTCGAATAAGTTGATATTATTTTGATCATTCAGGGTTTCTTTCATCTATAGCAATACATTCTTTGATTTTTTTTGGGATTCTGCCATGGTCTCAGTGTCTTGACCTTTCTTAGGGTCTTCTTGTCCCATATTCATTCTTTCAAGCTAACAAATCATTCTAGGGAAATCCAAAACTTCATGGTCCATAGCATTGCAACAAAGACAACTAGGTCTTCTACTAGGGCATTCCTTAGCAAGATGTCCTGATCTTCTGCAACTGTAACAAAGGGTTAATCCTTGTTTTCTTTTAAATGATCCCTAACCTTTCCTGTACTGCACACTAGGATCATAGTAGGTAACCTGCAAAAAACTATTTCTAGGATCCTTCATCCATTTGTTAGTCCAAACATTCTTTCTATACATAGGAATAACATATCTTTCACTATTCTTATCAAATCTACTCATATTAAATCTTCTTTCTTTTAGTTGTGCCCTACTTTTCAAGCTAGGGTAAAATTTATCAAACATACCTAGATTCATAATTTTGAAACAAAAATTTCCACTTATCTTACCTTTAACAAAGCACAAAGATTTAAGATATTACCTCTTTAACCAAATATTCTTACTTTATTTTTATCAGAGCACATATATTTCAGGTCTTACCTCTTTTCTTTGGATATGAATTTTATTCTTAGCACAGAGCAACAGATCTACGCACAGATCTTTCTTTTCTTCAGTTCCCAACAATCACAGTTTCAAGTCCCAACAACAGAACCATTTGTTGGCATAGGGGCAGACCTAGGGTTCAACGCTACAACAGTGCACCAAAAAAACCCTAACTACCATCCCTTTTGGAAACACCTGCGAAGTAGATGAAGTCTTACCTAAGGTAGAGGCAGGGTTGGTTACAGGACTCAGATGTATGCAACCTTAGATGGGACACCGATCTCTGATTACATCACCTTACAAAGAACTTAATAGTTACATTTCATTAATATTTATCCTTAGTTCAAAGTTCAGCTGATACCTAACACCATATCAACGCAGTATTCACACAAATCTAATATATTCAAGCACTAAGCATACCAACATAGATCAGATCTAGTATTCATTTATATTATTCAGCACTAAGCTATCACATTAGATTCTTTTAGCATATATCAATGCACTAAGAATTTAATCATATAGACAATAGAACAACCATAAAGCACATAGCAACCACAACGTAGTATATACGTGGTTCACCCCCACGCTGGGGCTACATCCACCAACTCTTCTTCTCTATTTATTTATGTCAGTCTTCTACATGCATAGAGCTTCAAAACCCTACTTCGCATAGAACATGAGATCTGTGCACACTTTGCTAGATCCTCCTTCCCCGAGCTAGGTTACATCACTAAGCCTTTTCAAAGTCTCTTACAATCACTTTCACTTAGCTCTACAAACATTACACAATATGCACCAAGCGCTCAAAAACCCTTTGCACTTAGCTCACTAGCACTAAACCTTTTATTCACTTCTCATCTTCTACTATTTACATTGCCTATATTTCTATTTATACATTACCAAAAGCACCTAAACATGGGTAAACCCATGGGATGACATCCCCATACCTGTTACATCAGATCAAAACCCAAAAATCCCTAAAAAGGGGTCGAGATCTCGTGATCTCTTCTTCGACTTGCGCTCTGCCTTCGACAGCCTGTCGAAGTCCCAAAAATAGATCGATCATGACCAAGGATCCTCAAAACTTGGTCAAGGGCCAACATTGGGTGACTGCCTATATTTATTTAATGAATTTCATTGCATTCAAAATAACATACCCGATGGCAGTGATACTGTGACTTCATTATTATTTTTGGAAATATGAATTGGAATATATGGGAAGTGGTTGATTTTTATGGTTTACAGATTGGAAATGGGTATTGTTCAAAAAATATTATAAAATGAAAAGAATGTAAATGAAAGGAACATAACCCCTTACAAACTATGTGGAATACATATTGTCTTGTGGTGACATCATGTTTGATATTTGATTATGAACAAAGAATTGGTTAAATGCACATAAATTGTTATTTGAATGTTGATACATCTCTTTTGACGCTGATTCACAAGAGCATCAAATCTATGTCTTCCCGGATGCATTTGACGGATGGTTGTTCCCACATGATCAATGATATTAGGCCTAAAGGCTCTGCATAGCCAAAGGCAAATACAGGAAAATCAAGAGGTGACAACAACAATCAAGAGGTGATAGCAACAATCAAGGAATGGTTGCATCACAGACTGGGAAATATGGCTTTTGAGTTTTTATTATATATATTGTTTTATGACAGTTGACTCAGGGATCTTTAGACAAGATGTTTATTTTGGATATATGAGTATTATTTTTGAAATAATTTCAAATTTCATGAGTTTAAATTACCAAAATTGAATATGTTGATGGGAGACACAAGGTGGTGTGTTTTTCTTAACTAATGGTTATGTTATGATTGTTATGATTGTTATGAACTAAAGGGAGTCACAAGGGGTCCCACCTACTAGTTATTATTTATTTATGACCCTTATTATAATTATTAATCTTCCCCCTAACTAAAGTTAGTTGAGTCTTTTAATTAACTTAACTAATGAGTTGGTTCAACTACTTCAACCAATTCTAATTTGCTAAAAGAAAAAGGAAAGGGGGGAACAAGAGAGGAGAGAAGTAGAAGCATGCTAAGGTTTGATCTTTGAGTTTATGTTGAGATACTTCAGTTTTCATTCATTCATATATTCATCACAAACCTAATTCTCTTTTATGATAGTAGGGTCTTATTGTAGACAACAATATTCAGGGATGAATCAAATCATTTAGACACTTGTTTTTCAGAGGTGTTGACCTATCTTTGATAGTCTATGTAGACTTGTCTATTTGTGAATTAGTTTTCATGATTGATAAAGGCTATTGTGCAGAGTCGAGTGGGAAGAAATCTATGGAAATCTGATCCAGCTTTTAGAGTTCAGTTTTGGTTTTATATCAGAGGTTTTTTTGTATGTTCCATCGGGGATGTCTAAGTTTGACTTTGGTCCAAGATTTATGTATGATATTTTGTAAAGAAAATTACTCTTGGTGAAATGGAATGAAATAAAGGATTGTTTTATGTCTCATCTGTCTTGATTATCATCTTGGTGTCTTTCCTTATGTTTTTACATTTATTTCAGCAACTGTTATATTCAGAAAATTACATAAAAAGTGAATTTCCAGCAAGCTTTTTGTTGATAAAATACTAGCCTAAGCACTCGTAATTAATACTTGTGAGTTAGGATGTTATTTTTGTTGGCTATAAACATAGGGTGATATTCCCGTCTACTTTTCTTTAGCCAAGTAATGTCTGAAAATGCTTGAGTAAGATCATTTCATATCTTTTCTCTCAACATTTATTTGGTGACCATACTGAGGAGATCCTTGATATATTTCCAATTAAATTTTATACTCGATTTTCATCGATACATATTTCTTTTTATGATATTGATTCTTTGACTATTTTTCTTTTAATGATTGTTCTTGTTGCGAGGCAGCCCAATCTTGAGCCCAGACTCCAAGACCAGACCAACATATCTTTGAACTTATTTCATTCTATTTTAGACACTGTCAGGACTCGTGCTGAGATTAACCATTCTTGGACAACAATTGAACGAGATATTAGTGTTCAAGAACAATTGGAAGCTAGACGTAGGCACCTAGAAATCAACAGTAACCTTTTGTTTCTTTAGTTTTGGCCTTTCTTTCATGTCCTTATATTCTCATGCTTCTAGAAGAATAAGAGGATTGTCACCTAAAATCAATCCTATAGTTGAAATAGGAATAAGAAACTTAGTGTTATCTATCCAACAAAGTGCTCTAAGGAGGACTTTATCTAATTCATCCAACTCGTATTTCTTTCCCTCACCTATCACCCACAAGATGGCATCTAGTGGAGGCTCTGGTGGCACTGGAAGTGCTTCATATTATTAATCTTCATCATCATCAGTGATTGGTAGCTTATATAGCCACCATATCCCTGTCCAATCCACCACAAATCCCTCCAAAGTCATAAGAAAGTATGGAATTTTTCAATTTGAAGAAGACGCCACAACCACACTGTGGCATGTGTCTTCTCCTCTTACCTTAGCACCTGGGACTCACCCACTTCCAAAGTTTAAAGAGAACCTTCCTAAGTTTTCGGGGAACAAAATTGTTAGTACCAATGAACACCTTGTGTCATTTTCTAATGCTTTTCATAACAAAGGGGCCAATGACAGTGACACCTGCATCCGCTTTTTCATTAATTCATTGGAAGGAAAGGTTGTGATTGACTTCTTTGACCTTCTTCCTAAGATCCTATCTACTTGGGAGGAGTTAATCTATTGGTTCCGATCCACTTATGGGCAATCTAAAATCTCTGCCAAGAAGTTAAGGGAATACAATAACATCACTTATAAATATGGTGAGACCATCAAGTCTTTCAACTTGTGTTTCACCAAGTTGTACAATCAAATCCTTGAACTTATCCTCCCTCAGAACCAAGCCACTTTCATGCATTAATACAATGCATTGCCTTCCCCTTACCGTCATAGGCTTGAGGAAAAATCCATTGATAGTCTTGGTTCTTCTCTGCACACTTGCTCAGAGTATTAAGAACAACTTGAAAGAATTGTTCTTCCCTAGGGAGAATCCGTTAGACAGACAGACATGTCCGCTCTCTTACAGCTAGTACAATATGTTATTGCATAGTTTGTAGCTAGGATAAAAGGATATAAAGTAGAGGGCCAAACTGGCGTAACAGTAACCTATCCCACCCAATGTCACCACGATGGGAAGGTTCTTTCTCTTTAGGGAGGTGAGGCCCAGGGGAGACTTCGCCAGTGACTTGGGGTTTTGAAGAGGATAAAGGATACTCATATAATGATAGGTTTCCCCCTTTACAGATCACAACTAGAACAGATAGTCCAACTTATATCGAACAAAGATAACCAAGTAGAATCACTGCCTGAGAACAAAGCAACAATAAACTGATATATCCAGGCTTTGGTTAGTACTTCATATCTATTAAAGACTATTTGATATTCAATATAATAAATTTGAAAGTAAATGTTGAGGAAGTTATCCAGGTGGATATCGGTGGCCACCCACCTTTTTCGCCTGGCTCAAAACATTTTTCTGGCAATTTTGGCAATTTACTATTTTTAGCAGGTTTTAACTTCTGGGGCCATTTTGAGGGCCTAAATGAAGGTTTTTCGGGATCAAGGTTCTCAATGATAGCTAAAGGAATGATTGAGCACCCAAAATGACTCTCCTCGGTGATACCTTTCCAACGAGATATCATACACCTAAAATGGAGATCGTATGCAAAATTTATGACCCTGGGAAGTTGATGTACTAACTTACCCAAATGAGGCCCACATGACTTTTGGTGCTTCATCTCCTAGGGTTAGGTTTTTGGATTTCTGGGGTTTTTGGCATTCCTTTTTATTGTAAAGAGGCCTTCAGAGCCTCATTTTAATCATTTTCTTGCGAATGCGAGGAGCCGTCCCATATCTTCTTAGAGATAAGCTACCACCATTCTAGTGAGTCTTTCACTCTGTATTTTTACAGTCTATGTACATTTCTTTCACTAATATAAATTGTGTATCACTGTATATCTGTGTTTATGGTTGCATATCTGATACATTTATGTTATATTATTGAATATTTTTGATATCTCTATGAATTTCTTTATTATATCTCCGATCTCATTTCATGCCGAAAATAATCCAGATCATGAAGTCAATGTTTACCAAATAGCAATAAAATAATGTCACTTCACCAATAGATACTAGAAAAATATGGCATTCAATGTAATAAACCAACACTTTGCTCAATTTATGCCTAAAAAGATATTCAATTATGCACAAGATGAAACGTTGTTGTAATAAAGATGAAATATCCAATAATGACGTCAACAACTTAGGGATAGTAGGGTTAGCTAGAGTTAGGGTTAGTATAGTTAGGGTTTCAATTCAAAGATTTGAGAGAGTTTAGATCAAGTTCTAATTCAATGTTTCAGGTCTTAGATGAGTTCCTTATGGTTTAATGGAGTCATAAGTGAAGGACGCACAGGTTGGAGGCAAGATTTCAAGGGCTAGAGGGAAACATTTTGAAGTGATGCTAAGGCAAGGCCTCAAAATCAGAACCCTAGGGGAGAGAGGCTCACTCCGGTGTTGTTAAAGCAAGGCCTCGTGCTCTCTCCTCCTTCCCGAAAAACGAGTAGCTCAACACTAACAAAATATAACCAAAACAAGAGGGTTTGATGAGGGAGGTATTGCTAAAGCAAGGCCTTTCATCAAAACCTAGAAAGAGTATGGCCCTAGTGTAGTAAACCTAGGCCAAGGACATCTCACTCTTCTTGGCTTCAGAATAGTACAACTAGCAATGGGGAGATGAAATAGGAGTGTAGCTAAGGCTAGGGTCTTTTTTTCCTCAACAATGTTTTAAGGTTTCTCTATCAGGGGACATAAGACAATGACCTACTTGTGTGCTTGTCCCCTAGGGTTTTGATTCATCAATATTTATAAACAAATGCAATAAATTTAACTACAAACATTCATTTAAGAAGTTTTGCAAAAAAATACTTACAAATCACCAAGAAATGACCATGCAAACCCTAGTTGTAACACATTCCTTCAAGAGAAACACCATAAATGCCAAAACTATCTTCCTTCAACAAGTGTGCATCACTTAATTAAGCCAAAGACCCAAGATAGGGTGCCAAAATCAGACCTCACTAATGAGTGAGTAAGTTGTGATGATAAAATGAGAGTGAAAATACCTCATTTATACAAAACCTTGACCTAATTTTACATTTTAGGTCAAGTAAAAAGGCCGACAAGGCCAAATTATCAAAATCATATTGTTTTACATTAAATTGTCAAATTAAAACACTAATTGAGCTAAAAAGAGATAAGAATCCCCTCTCAGGGAGGTGTTGGCCTCTTCTAGGGAAAATGGGGCATCCTGGAGAAAAACGTTAGCCCTCCTTGGGCTTCTCCAACCTACCACACGTGCCAATACTGCCTAGTTTGCCTCCCAAAATGTCATTACTACTGGATGACATCATGGCCATGATGGGTGACATCCTAGACCTTCCAAAGCCAACGTTCCACTGAAAAAGGGAAAATACCCCTAGGTCAAGCTCTATCGGGGTGCCTCTGGTGGGACATCCTCTTCTTCTCTGGTGCAAAGACTCTGATCAACCTCTGTCTTGTCTCTACCCCCTGATGGGGTCTCAACATCCATCTAGTGATCTCTTCAGCCCCATGGAGGTCCGAACTGATCATCTCCCCATGTGTACCAGTCCAAATGGTACCTGTCCATCGGGTATGGTCCTGCACATCAAAGGCTATGCCCTCCATGGGCTCATCAGTCACAAGGATCATATCAATATCAATCACATTTCATCATTAATATTATTAAACACATGCATAAAATCCCTAATACATCAATCAATATCTCAAAGACGTTACACAAGCCTGCAATACAAGTTTGGGGAAAAGGACAAGGCTTCCTATTGGGCTAGTGTCCAAAGAAAAAGGAAAGTTCCCAGAGAGGCCTCATCCATGCCATGTAAGTGGATGATGTGGTCAGGGGATGTCCAAGCATGTGGGTGTAGTAAGGGCCAAGGATGCAACATGTTACCTGTGGGTGCCTTTATAGAAGGTGAGTTGTCCCTATCATGGATGCATTTTTTCCAAACCCATTCTTTCCTTTATTCTTTTTTATTCTTTTATTTGCTTCTTTTTTTTTGTTCAAAATCTAATCAGGGGACACTATCTTGGCATGGTACCAGAGATGACAATGTCACCCATGAGTACTTTCACAGAGATGAGAAGGTTGGCTCATTATGAGACCCTCTTTCCCTTGTCCATGCAACCAAGAATCACTTCCTTGGTGTGGTAACCATCTGGTTTCAGTGTCATATTGCTAGGTACCCATGGACATAATAGGTTGGCTCATGATGAGACCCCCTATCCTCTGATTAGGTCTTGTTTTATTATTTTTTTGGGTCCCTCTTGTTTCTTGCTGAGAAGCCTTTTATTTCTTTCTTGGGGATCCCTGGGCGAAGCATCTCAAGGTTTATTCTTAGGCTTTTATATTTTACCAGCTTGCTTTTACCTTCTGGACCTTTAGCCCCTTCTTCCCACAAGGTAAGGTTCAGTCCTAAAATAGTTCAACCCAATGCCTAGACAAGGGGAATGGGATAGGTGAGTGGGAAACAAGATGTATGAGTGGTTCTATGATAGGAGTAGACGATGGATTTTCATAAATCCCCCCAGTGTAAAACCAAAACCTACAGACACAGGATTTCTAGGGCACCCTGTCAACCCCCCCAAACATGGTCAAGTGGGAAAATGTAATATCCAATCATTTGTTAGAGACAAAAGGAATCATATGCATATATTTAAAGGTTTCAATGATCAAAAGTGACACATACCATGATACCTGGACCAATTACCTCATGGAGTAAGAACCTCTTCTGATACAGGACCAAGTCGATGGTGATGGATGTTGCTATTTCTATCAAGACAAAGACAATGGAAGAATAAAAGGTGGTCCCTCCAGGGCCATGCTTAGGTCAATCATACTCTTGGTACTCCATGTCTATAACCTGTGGGTCTCGAGACATGATCGTCTAGCTATCCCTAAAAAGTGGGGATAACATCTGGCTCCAACTCAGGGACATGTGCTCAATGTAGAGTGCATGAGAACCTTAGCATCTCTGGCATAACCTGCAGACCTTCTCAATCTCGATAGAAGTATCAGTAACAAAATTGGGGTAGTAATTCCAGCCCAACATACATATAGATATATATACTAAAATAAAACAATCAACATGTGAATGTAAAGCAAAGTACCTACCTTTACTTACCTGTTGGATGGATGTTCGATGTAGTCAAATGACCAGTGTAGCCAATCCAACAATGTCCCATGATACCTTCCTTTGTGCTTCATCATAAGCCAAAATAGTGATAAATCAAGCACAAAAATGTCATGAGTTAGAGTATATATCATATCATTGGAAATCTAAAAGTCTAACTCATGGAGGCGGGTGGGAGGGATAAAATCCTGCCAAGTCCATATCTGAGGAAAGCACTCAATCCACCTCTTAAAAGGGTCATAAAAATTCCAAGGTTCATAACACTGACTCTGAGGGTTGGTAAACTGTCTACCTGGGACGTCTTCGCACTCTGGAGCTCCGGAAGGAATTGACAAAGATTTATCAGAGGATTGGCAAGCTCTCAAGGAAAGGTTGAAACACTGAGAAGATAGTATTGAACTCGTAGTTTTCAACCAGCCCTTGAATTCTAGGGTTTGCCTCAAAGGAAACTCAATGTAAAATACATACTTCCCAACTATACCTTCAATGAAACAATGAGGCAAAGTAATAACACTTAGCTGGAGAAAAAGGTCATGAGAATCCTTCTTTAGGCAAACAATGTTTTTACTCCTATCAAAATCCGAGCATTGTGGCGGTTGATAATCAGCTTCATAGGGTAAATATAAGTTCTCAGAGGAGTACTCATCAAATTCCTCAAGGTAAGATCGAAAATCATCAGGCAAATACTGTACTTGGTCAACCTTGGGTGTTTGGGGAGAGTTAGTAAAAATCTCATCTCCCTGTCGCCATTGGTCAAGAGCTTGTTGTGATATTTGCAAAGGCAACACTCGGATATGAATCTTTATGTCATAGATGGGATTCATATCATAACTAACTTCATCCCACCTACGTCTCCCAACATGTATGAACTCGTCAAAATCAGCTATCTCAGTATTAGTATCATAACATGGAGGAGTCAAAACATCCAATACTTCTCTACTCTCTATATCATAAGGTAAAGAATCATTGAAAACTTGGAAGGGAGAATAATTTACCTTTCTTAATCCTTCCTATGCAAGAGCTTCAAGTATTTTGATAGCTTCATCAAGTGGAAGATATGCCTCTACATCTTCAGTCTTGAGATATAGGGGATCTAGCTTGTCCAAGGGTTCCATTTCTTCACTTTCTGAGTCATAGAACAAGGTATAATCAAAAAAATGGAAAGGAAAATGACTTACCTCATTCTCTTCATCTCATGTAGGAGGGATAAAATCTTGGAGAGCTTCATCAGACCAAGGAGTGGTTACTGGTGCTTCATTCTCATAATTCACATTTCTAGTTATATCTTTGTTGTATTATGTTGAATCATGGGAGAAATCTTGCTCCTCTTCAAGGGGCTGGTAAGGTTCTTCATAAATATATTCTTTCACATCAGAGGATTCTTGATGTTGAATGTGATATGCATTACTGAGATCTTCTACGATATCAGTAGTGACTCCCCGGTCGTCCAAAGATATTGTGATAATTTGAAGGGCATATTCATACGTTTGGCAACATGGCTTGGTAAAGTCAATAAACCTACTGATGAGGTGTATGAAAGATGATTTACCCCTGTCTTTGAAACAACCCTTAAACCGATCTTGCAAGTAGGATGGAAGAGTGAATATGAACAATTTTATAAGGGAATCCTCTCCTCCCAACTTCGTCTTTCTCATATAGTCCAAAACATTTATGATGTGAGGAGTTGGGAGACCAAAAAATCTTGGAGAGTTGTTTACCCATTTTGTATCAAAGTAATTTGGGTATCCTTGAAATTTTCTAAAATCAATAGTTGGATACATTCGTTCCCAGTGTGCCATGATCCCATAACTTGGAAATATCACAGAAACTAAGGTGGCACTCTGAGAAATATTAGTGGAGTCGCCAAATAATTTGCCTGAAACTATCGAAGGATAAGGGAAAACACCCTAGTGGAGTTGCCAAGTAAGCTTGTAATATAAGGCTCTGAGGCAAGGCTTACCGAAAAGGTTTGTCATTTTGAGGAGAATTGACTCAGTGTTCCCCGGCAACTGCGCCAAAATGTTATCACACAGTTTGTAGCTAGGATAAAAGGCTATAAAGTAGAGGGCCAAACTGGCGTAACAGGAACCTATCCCACACAATTTCACCATGATGGGAAGTTTCTTTCTCTTTAGGGAGGTGAGGCCTAGGGAAGACTTCCTTGGTGACCTGGGGTTTTGAAGAGGCTAAAGGATAATCATATAATGATAGGTTTCCCCCTTCACGGATCACCACCAGAATAGATAGTCTGGCTTATAGCCAACAAAGATAACCAAGTAGAATCCCTGCCTGAGAACAAAGCAACAATAAACTGATATATGCAGGATTTGGTTAGTACTTCATATATATTAAAGACTCTCTGATATTCAATGTAAGCAATTTGAAAGTATATGTTGATGAAGTTAATGTTTACAAAATAACAATAAAATAATTTCACTTCACCAATAGATACTAGAACAATATGGAATTCACTGTAATAAACCAACACTTTGCTCAATTTATACCTAAAACCACATTCAATTGCTCACAAGATGAAACGTTGCTGCAATAAAGATGAAATATCCAATAATGACATCAACAACTTAGGTTTAGTAGGGTTATCTAGAGTTAGGGTTATTATAGTTAGGGTTTCAATTCAAAATCTTTGAGAGAGTTTAGATCAAGTTCTACTTCAATGTTTGAGGTCTTGGATCAGTGCCTTAGGGTTTAATGGAGTCACAAGTGAAGGACACATGGTTGAAGGAGGCGAGATTTCAAGGACTAGAGGGAAAAGTTTTGAAATGTTGCTAAAGCAAGGCCTCAAAATTGGAACCCTAGGGGAGAGAGGCTCACTCTGGTGTTGCTAAAGCAAGGCCTCATGCTCTCTCCTCCTTCCCAAAAAATAGCTAGCTCAACAATAATAAAATATAACCAAAACAAGAGGGTTTGATGAGGGAGGTGTTGCTAAAGCAAGGCCTTTCAACAAACCGTAGAAAGAGTACGACCCTAGTGTAGTAAACCTAGGCTAGGGACGTCTCACTCTTCTTGGATTCAGAATAGTACGGCTAGCAATGGGGAGATGAAATAGGAGTGTAGCTAAGGATAGGCTCTTTCTTTCCTCAACAATGGCTTAAGGTTTCTCTATCAGGGGACATGAGACAATGACCTACTTGTGTGCTTGTCCCCTAGGGTTTTGATTCA